>JAJLXU010000022.1:101407-172855 GCA_030571545.1 Zygosaccharomyces gambellarensis
TTTTTCAAGAAGTCTCAGTTCGTTACAGTAATCTGTGAATTCTACGATCATTTTCTACATCCGATAAGTCATCAAGCTTTGCCCACCAGTCGAATAAATAACTTTCGCAAATTAGTTTAAACCAAGGCGTGAATTTTATATCTGGAGTTTTGAACATTTCTTGCAATGTGTCCTTATTGACCCACTTATAATTTTGAACTTCATTCAAGTTAGGTTCAACAGTCAAGTCTTGACCCTTGTTCAACTTATAAAAAAACAGGTAGTCAATCTCATGTTCTCCCCAAGGCTCATTACTTGGTGCCTTATAGTGAATCCTATTCAAAAAATGGAATTGACCACGTTTCTTCGTCTGCTGCTGTGGAATACCCAATTCTTGTTCTAGTTTTCTAGTTGCAGCAGTTCTTGCACCATCAACCTTACTTTCCAGCGTTTCCTTTAACCCTATTTCATCATCAACACAAAGTGGATGCGAACAACAGGTATTCGTCCAAAGATCAGGGAAAGTAATCTTCTCCGACGCTCTTTGCTGCAAAAGTAATTCTCCAGCATTATTAAAGATAAATATCGAAAATGCTCGATGTAATAACCCCTTCTCAATATTTTGCATTAAATGGCATAATTTTTTGGTTCCTGCACCAACTGCTACATCATTCCAGTCGAGGACAATACAGTTTTCATTCATCAATTTGATCTGTTCCTCATTGTGTCCGGAGAAAACATTATCAGTACCATCTTCATTCGACGATGAGCTCGAATGTGTATTAGGTCTTTTTTGTATTGGAATGATTTCAGGAAACTCTTCAATAATGTCTTGGGCTCCGAGTGCTTCAACCAATTTGGAAAACCGTTGGGTCATCTTTGCTGGGAAATTGTAAAGGACAAGCGATTGATAGAATGAGAGGGGATGAAGACAATGAAGAAACTACACTGCACTAGTCCAGACACAATCTTCGTCGAACGCTTCTTTTGTTTTTACAAATATTGACAAAATAAATTTCATCAATTCGTCTCGTAGAAAGTGACTATAATAAGCATATTCACCAATACTCCAACTAATGAAATATTGAGCGGTTAAACTGACAAGAACTTCATGAAAATAAGTTTACAAGATTCTATGAGCTCCCAGCTACATTTCAGATTTTTTCCCATTAAATTTCGACCATTATTAGGCAAGTTAGCCCTATAAACGCTTGTGTCGGTCAAATAGCCGGTTAAAGTTGCCTTTGCTCGAAGTAAAAGCGCATATAAGCAGATTGCAAGTGCTTAGGTACCGCTATTGCAGCTGGAGACGGCGTATACTGGACAAATTACCACAAACCATTTATTTTTACGAGGAATAATTAGAAATCTACGTGTATTCCACCAAATTTTGATCCGGAAACTGGGAAGAATTGCCTAGTTTTCAACGTTCTAATTAATCCACGTAACAGTTTGATAAAACACGGTTTTAAAGCTGAATAATTGGAATATTTTACGGATTTGCCTACTTTTATTTATATTTTTCTTACTTTGGCAGAAAAAAAAAATAAATGGTGAAAAAAAAAAAAAAAGTCGTGAAAAAATTTCAAGATATTTCCTGTTGGCGAAGAAAGGCCAGCACATTGGAAACTTGATTCGATCTAAAAGACAAGTGATAAGGTTCAATTGATCTTGAAATTATTCAAACTCGATCCTCCACGGTCACAGGAAATCAATTGATTATGTCACAAGCCAGAATCAAGAGACCTGACGTCTCCGTCAGAGACAAGAAATTAGAAGTTTACAACACTCAATTGAAGAAGATCGATGGTGAAGTTGCAGCTCTACGTAAACAGATTGATCAGAACCAGATTTCTGACGTGACGCAAAATGAAAGGAAGAAGTTGCAAGAACAGACTAGAGAAATTATCAAAACGCAAGCTGATTTGAAAAGTCGTAGAAATACGGTGCATGAGCGAGTCAAACAGTTGGATGCTAACATTAAGCGCAAAACTGGTGAAATCAATGAAAGACTAGGTCGTAAGGCTAAGTACTCGACAACTGGCGAAGTTAAGCAGAGAATCAATGAAATTGAAGAAGCGATTTCATCTGGTGATTTGACTTTGGTTGACGAAAAACGTCTCGTTAAAGAGATGCAAGCGTTAAACAAGTTGAACAAGGATCTAGTTGCTACAGAGCCAATTAAGAAATCGATTGAGAGTGATAAACAACAAATTGCATCTTTAAGAGAAGAATTGAACCAATTGAATCCACGTGAGGTTTCTGCTAAATTTGAAAAAACTCAAGAGAAATTGAATTCTCTTCAAGGAAAGACTCAAGGTGTTTATGACAAGCGTCAAACTCTCTTCAACAAACGTACTGCATTGTACAAGAAGCGTGATGAAATCTATGCGCACATCAAAAAGATTAGAGGTGACTTTGATGGTGAATTCAAAGCTTACAAGCAAAAATTGGAGAAGGAACGTTTAAAGCGTGAAGAAGATCAAAAATTGTCGAAAGTATTAGAAGACAAAGATGCAAAATTGGGCAAATTACAAGAACAATTGACTCATGCAAAATTACCAGCTTTTTCATCCGAAATAGGTGCTATTGAAAATGCTCTGCTAGTCTTGGATCCAACCTTCGAAAAACCCCAAAGAAAGTTGTTCGATGATGATAAGGATTCTAAACAATCTCAACCTGTTAAGAAAGTTGAAGATGCAGATCTAGTTCCAATTAATAAAAAGGAGGACATTACCAACACTGAACCTTCAAAATCAAAGAAACTTAAGAAGAAACAACAGAGTCAACAAGCTAATGGTAATTCAGCTGCCTCCAACAATGGTGATTTCACTTTAGAACCAACTTTGATTGGTGCATTGGCCGAATTGGAGGTTACGGTTCCAATTTCTCATGAACAAGTTGCAGCTACCATTAGTCAATTGAAAGAAAAGTTGGATGACTACTCGTCTAAACAGGATGAACAGACTGAAAAGAATATCGAAGAAGTTGAGAAAAAGATTTCTCAGTTAGAAACTGACTACTCTCAGAGAGAGAAAGAAGTTAAAGAAGCTCTAGAGACAAAAAGAGCTAAGGAAAAAGAGGAACAAAAGGAAAATGCTCAGTAAAAACGCAAGTTAATAGTAAACTAAACCTATAAAAGCCTCGAACCATAAGTAAATAGAATAACAGAATAAACAAACAAACAAAAAAGATATTCACAAACAGCGAGATGTCTCTATTTCTACATAATAAATTGCAAGTTCACATCAAGAGGATGTGAGGAAGATAACTGAGGTTTTTGAGAGTACTTATACGAAAGCTCTGCTCTCATGTTGTTAAGTAGCGACAAGTAACTCTGTTGGGGTTGCATCGACAAAACCTTGACAAACGAATAGGACATTGCACCCGTTGCCCGACCAGCTTCAACAGCATCTGCAGAAGTTTGGTCATCTTTAGAACCAGAAAGCATAACAACATCTGCAGGTGAAAACTTCATCTGAATAACTTGATCACGGGAACTATGGCCACTTACATTGTTCTTTACAGAACGTGCCAGTGATCCTAGTGCACCTGTAATGGCACCTGTGTTACCTGTCGCATACCCCATGACAGCTTGCAACCCATCTTGACCAACGTCTTTCCAGACATTTGGTTCCTTAACCACACCTTTTGTAGAATAAGTATATGGCAAATCAAGCACTGTACCTGAATGACAAGAGTCAAATAAGGCCGTCAGACGCACACCAGGCGGTAATGATTTAACCATAATATCGTGCATGTCATCATCAACAATATGACCTGCCATTTCGAAATCAACAGGATAGATAACATCATCCATACCATCTGCTTCATCACCATCCAAATCCTTCGTCTGACCACCATGTCCTGAATAGTGGAAAAATAAAGAATCGTTTGGTTGGGCATCCTTTACTAACCAGTGCATAGCTCTCAACATGTTGGCCTTCGTGGGAATAGACACCATGTTTCTTTGGTCATCACTCAGCATAACAATATCCTCTGGTCTATATCCATACCTTGAAGTAAGAAAGTTCCATATGTTTTGAGCATCATTAATACATCCATGTAACTCATTCCTAGATCCAATGTAATTTATACCCACAACAAGTGCCTTACGCTTACCATTACACATAGAATATTGGTATGATGCTTGAGTACCAGCAATAGACTGCGTATGCGATGGTGGTGCTGGCAAGCTAGCTGGTGGTCTATCGTAGCCTGCTGGTCCAGATACAGGCGTTGGAGCCGGTGGTCTCGAATAAGAAGCACCGCCAGCTCCTGGTGGTGGGACTGGAGGTCTGTTATAACCACCATTACGACTACCACTACTATGTCCATTCAAACTTGGAGGAGGCACTGCAGGTCTGCTATACCCACCACCAGCTCCTGGTGGTGGTACGGCTGGCCTATGATACCCATTATTATTCGAATACATTTCTCTTCTCAACGATAAAACAATTAGTCACTTTTAAAGACTATAGAAATTCTTGGTTAACTCTTTTTAGCCTCAAGTTTTGTTGTTCCTTTGTTACAGTAAGAAGTTTAAGACGGTCGACTTTATTTAAGCCCAAAGTAATACTTCGAGTTTGCTATAAAAAAAACATAGAAATTAAAGAAACCCTGGAATTGAGGCCAAGTGCTAATCGATAGGTGGCTAATTGTACGTGGAATCTTTAGTAGGATTGCTTGAGATTCTCGAAAATCCGGTTTTATTTGATCATTATTTAGCCTTTGTTTATGTTATTCTTAAAGAGATAATACAGCAAAGGAAGTTCGAAACATTCCAGAAGTATAGAAATTTAAGAAGGTTTAAATCGACAATTTAAGGGAATTCACTTTCTGATTCTCCATCAAGATATTGGATCAAGAACCGAAGAATCTGTGTTATCCATGCCAGATCCATTAGACAACTTTTACAAGCAGTTCCAACTGTTTGTGCAAAACAATCCCAATGTTATTTCTGCGGCTAGAGCGGCATCACAGATACCCGAGAGTGCTAAGGCAGTTGTCGTGCTCTCTCCATATTCCCTAGAGCATTCTTTTAGTCGAGAATGGGTTTCTAAGTCCTATCTCAAGAGTATAGTGGAAAGACCAGAAAGACTGCTAGCAAGTTCGCTAGGTATATCGGCTGCCATTACGATGTATCCAGCTCTTTACACGTTAAAATCGAGTGATAAGAGAAGATCTTCATTGCTGTCACCGCATGTTCTTAGAGTTCATGGTAGGGATTGGCCTCCAGAGCTCTTAAGGCTCTGTAGAGATGCCGATGCCAAATTAGCGGCACAAGAGATTGAAGTGCCTGAGTCGTGGAATGCAGGTGATATTTATCTGAGTTCTAAAACGATCGAGGCATTGAAAGGGTCTATCGGTGCCTTAGAAACTGCTGTAGATTCTATTTTCCAAGGTCCATCTGTTGAACATGTCAGTAATAGAGCATTTGTTGCCATTAGACCACCAGGACATCACTGTCATGTAGCAACACCTTCAGGATTCTGTCTTTTAAACAATGCACATGTTGCTATTGAATATGCAAAGGATCAATATGGTGTTACACATGCTGCAATACTAGATTTTGATTTGCACCATGGTGATGGTACTCAAGATATATGTTGGAAAAGAGCAGGATTCAGGCCTGATGAAGAAGATGAGGATTCACCAGGTTACGATTCATTTGGTAAAAAATTCGCAGACTTTCCAAAAGTTGGTTATTTCTCGATGCACGATATTAATTCTTTTCCCACAGAAAGTGGATATGCCACCAAGGAAAATGTTAAAAATGCATCGACGTGCATCATGAATGCCCATGATCTCAATATTTGGAATGTTCATTTGTCACCATGGGAAACTGAAGAAGATTTTACAAAGCTATATCATACCAAATACAGGTCTCTGTTTGCCAAAGCAGATGAGTTCTTCAGACAAGGTAGACTTGAAATGGGGGCCCAAAATAAGCCGTTCAAAGGTCTTGTGGTCGTTAGTGCTGGTTTCGACGCCAGCGAATTCGAACAAACTAGCATGCAAAGACACGGTATGAATGTACCAACAAGTTTTTATACAGCTTTTACAAAGGACGCTCTAAAATTAGCACAGATGCACTGTAATGGTAAGGTCTTGTCAGTGCTAGAAGGCGGCTATTCAGATAAGGCAATTGCATCGGGAGTATTTGCACATTTAATCGGCTTACAAAATCAAAATTGGATTAAAGAATGGGGTTCAGAGCATGTCGTTAAAGAGATCGTTAGAGGTTGTAAATTCAATTGGAAACCATACAAGACGAAGAAAGCAAGGGACGTCATCAGAATATGGGCTGAAGAAGTAATTAAATTGGGCAGAGCTATGATTCCTGAATTCAAAGTTCTCTTCCAAGATACACTACCACTTAATCCTAAAGCTGCTACAGCAAACGTCGCACCAAGAGTCACTAGATCGAAGGCTCAAAATACAAGACCGATGCATCGCGAGTCTCTCGCCGCTGATACCACAACTACTACGTTGGACCCATTAAAGGAAACCACTCCTCGTAGACGTATTGAGGGTACTGGTGTTACTCAAGAACCAGTACCATTTGTCAAAGAGGAATTACCTAGTGAGGATGAAAATGAAGATGAGGACTACGTGTACGATGAAGAATTGAACAAGACATTCAACAGAACAGTGGAGGATATAACAATCGACGATATCTCGAGACATCTTGAGACCCTTGAGATCATTGAACAACAACCACCCCCAGCATCTACGGCACAACCGAGGTACAAAGTACCTTCTAAGACTACAACTCAGCATTTACGTTCATCAACAAGGCCCCACCAACCGGCGAATGCAAGCTCGACTGCAAATGCAGACGACAGCGATATATCAATGGTTTCCCATGTTTCCACTAGGAAACATACTACCCGTAGTGGAACCAGATGGTAACCACAAATTGTTTTTCGTTTATTCGTACAATTCCATGGTATAAATTATTTGGAAATCATTTCCAATAATCCACTAACAACATTCACCATAACAAGCCCAATAAATATCCAGCATTATAATGATTTGCGAAATTTTCATCAAATCTAGTGGAGGTTGTGGTGGTAACTGTTGCAGTAACTGCTCCTGTAGCACCTCGTCTTCATCTGGAAGCTGTTCAAGCCGCCCCGGATGCAAGAAATGAGGTCATCGACGACATCATTTAGCTTCAATTAATCTTTAAGTAACGTTTGCAAGTATATACAATTCTCTTAATGAATTGAATTGGATCATTTGAGGGCTGAAAGCTCAGTGTTTCTTTATATTTTGATTTTTTTTCAATGAACGAGTGAAAAATTCCTACAAAGCGCTTCTCTGAGGTTCAACTTTTGACTTCTTGAAGCATATTTGACACATAAAAGTGGTAAAAGAAGGTTGATATCGTTGGATTACCTTGTGCTCTTTATTCAGAAACCAGTTACAGCTTTGAGCTAGAAGAATAATCCATAATGCTTAAAGCCAGGACCAGTTTGATCAAATGCAATGCCAGTCTGGGTCTTAGATCTATTTCAACAACAAGGACTAATCCTACTACACCAACAAAACCCAAGAGAAGAAGAGCAACCGTGTTCAAAGACACTTTGAATACAGGTCCATCATTTGAGGATTTCCTTTCGGGACGTGCTGCTGAAGTCTCCTTAGATCCATTAGAAAGAGCCAGAAGTAGTGTTGAAGAAACTCAAAGATTACCAAAATGGTTGAAGACACCAATTCCTAAAGGTTCAAGTTTTCACAAATTGAAACAAGATGTTAGAGATTTAAAACTAAGTACGGTTTGTGAAGAAGCAAGATGTCCAAATATTGGTGAATGCTGGGGTGGTGGTGATAAATCCAAGGCAACCGCTACTATTATGCTTCTTGGTGATACCTGCACCAGAGGCTGTAGATTTTGCTCTGTCAAGACCAATAGAAGACCTGGTGCACCAGATCCAATGGAACCTGAAAACACGGCCGAAGCCATTTCTCGTTGGGGCTTAGGTTATGTGGTTCTTACGACTGTAGATAGAGATGATTTAATTGATGGTGGCTCCCACCATCTAGCCGAAACTGTCAGGAAAATTAAACAAAAAGCACCAAACACTTTAGTGGAAACTCTAGGAGGTGATTTTAGAGGTGACTTTCAAGCTGTTGACGTTATGGCTCAGAGTGGATTAGACGTTTATGCTCATAATTTGGAGACCGTGGAATCCTTGACTCCTCACGTTAGAGATAGAAGGGCCGCCTATAGACAATCCTTAAGCGTTCTAGAGAGGGCTAAAGAGACTGTACCTACTTTAATTACCAAGACATCATTGATGCTTGGTCTGGGTGAGACTGATGAGGAGATTACGCAAACTTTAAGAGATCTACGTGACATCAAATGCGATTTAGTCACTTTCGGTCAATATATGAGGCCAACGAAGAGACACATGAAAGTGGTTGAATACATTACACCTGAGAAATTTGAATTTTGGAAAAATAAGGCTCTAGAAATGGGATTCTTATATTGTGCATCTGGTCCTCTAGTTAGGTCTTCCTATAAGGCAGGCGAAGCATTTATTGAAAATGTTCTAAGGAAAAGACAACCAATAGAACAGAAACAATGAGCACTTAAATGTATTCAAGATGTAATTCTTCAAGATGTAATTCGTTTTATTATTTATCTATTCGTATTCTATCCACACATATATTTATGTTCAAGATGTAAACTAGAAGTAAATGTTGAACTCAAACCTATGATTATTATACAGAAAAAAAAAAAAATAAAATAAAATAAAATAAAATATGTAAATATACATAACATAAAACAATTTAAAATGAACCGGGATTAATACACATACAAATCTATTAATGAAATTTGTTATAACCTGTTTCTAACATTACATTCCAGGGATATGGAGATCTATATTTTCTCTCTTTTGTTGATCCGCTGGTTGTCCATCTTGAAAAATACAGCTAAAGTCAGTAATAAACGGTTGAAGAACAGTTACTGGGATGTTTAGCGTTGGTGAAAAAACTATGCACAAGTTACGCAAATTCATCTTATTGGCACGACTATTCTCATTAATTCTAATCAAAAGTTCAAAAAGTGCATACATTAGAGAAACATTAGGCTTAGAGACCGCATTACTTTTGATGATATTTCTAAACTCAATCGCAATCTGTGTTGGATTGTCGTGGTGGTTATCGACAGCCTTCTTAAACATTGGGTATTGCTCTTCGCCAAATATTACATGAGGTAATTTCCTCAGATAAAGTTTTAATAGTCCACTGACAGTGTTAACATCAACGTATAGTCCCAGTGAGTTGGCTATTGTACCTTCTTTGGATACTGCTTGATTATAGCTACACAAATCGATATCATACTCACGATCGAATTGTTCTTGTAGTGACTTTATCAATGCACTGGACCCACTTAAACGGAATATACCTTCTTCTTGAATACCGCGATTCTTGTATAAAAATTCGAGGCATCGATAAACGACACTCGGTATGTCATATTTGCCCTGATAACTATGAGAACTTAAATGCAAACATTTGTCCAATGTGCTCCCAAAGACCATTGTGGCGGTAGGCTCTGTTAAATTCATGCTTTCCAGAGATTTCGCTATTGAATTGTCTGAATATTTCGGCTCAGACTCTTGGGAATGGACAGTACCAGTCTCGGCGGGGTCTGAACCAAGATTAAATGCACCAGAAGTCAATTTTTTGAAAGGGAAAAAACTCCTCATTTTGAGTCTTTTGTTGTCTTTCTCATCTTCTGTTGGATCGCTGATGATACGAGGAGATGAGGCAGAGCTACTGCCATTGTTATGAGAAATTGAAGGTGGCTCACTCAGATCCGTAACGTATATCTGATCAACAGATGTATCCGATTTGTGACTGGACGAGGCAACATCATCCCCGACAGTACTCGAAGAAACTACTGTCGGTGCAGACGCGGAAGATGGTGGGGGTACAGGAGATGGTCGCAGCACATAGTCGCTAATGGCGGCCACCCATAATTCCCTTTCCTTGGTAGTCTCTGCACACAAGGAATATTTGCTGGTACTCGATAAACCACTCTTCTTATGCTCTGTAAGTAAAAATCCATTCTTAGTACCATACCTATCCTCCGGTAGATTGGGCAACAATTCGATGGTAGATTGTCTCAAATTAATAGTTTCTGCGAGTTGACCCTTGTCAAATAACTGTAAAATATCTGCCCGCAAAACACCGTACCGTACTCTCCAGTTACTCGCATTACCCAGAGCCTTTGCTCTTCTCATCAACATTGAACCTTCCTTTGTTGTATCACCAACCATTACCGGGTTCATAACGGTATCAGTACTCATAAACTGAGCAACCTTTAGGTTTAAAACAGGCGCTAACTCTAAAATTTTGAACACAGTTATGAAATATTGGTTTAGCTTTTCACGCCTGCTATCTACTTTAGAAGGTATCAACGCATCGAACATTTGTCTTTCAGGTAAAGGTGGTAAAGTTGACGAAGGCAAGCGTTGCCTTAAATAAGTATCCAAATCGTAGAGTTTTCGGTAGGTCTTGGCAAATTTAAAAATCTCTTTATCAGTTTTACGATCGATAATGCTAAAAAGAATTTGAGGTTGATCAAAGGTCTCAGTCTCAAAAAATAAAGAACTTAAAACTTCCATTCTAATGGTATCGAACTCGTCTGGTTGAACGAATAGCGGTATGTCGGATGTCATACCTTGAGCAGCTGATCCTACGGTACTGACACTTGCAGAATGATCTCTCCTTCTTCTTGAACCAGTATCCACGTGAGAACCTGCGTGAGATGCCGCTGTAGATGCAGACTTTGTAGAAAGAGATTCTACAGACATCGTCTTTTGCATAGGATCATCATTCAAATTATCACGACTTCGAGATTTAGCAAAAGATGAGCTTAGCGGCGACCTGACATCTCTTTGCTGTTGTAATTGAGAGTTATCCTTACGATTCAGTAATATAGGTGATCCTAATTGGGCCACTGAAAGTGATTGATTTGGAGCTTCTATATGCTGTGGTGAAGGTACCGGTGGTGGAGCATGTGGTGGCATATTACCACCAACATTGGACCTGGTGTCAGAAACCGTTTTTTCCGTCACTGTATCAACGGATTCCGCATCATCCTTAAATGAATCTTCCAAATATTCAGCAAAATTATTCAAGTTCTGCCTAGATGCTGGCGAAAATTCAGTGACGGGAGCCTGTAAATTCATGCTTTGTGATAATGAATTTGGTTTTTTAACCAGACCAAATTGTTCTTCCATCTCTGTAGGTGGTGATGGTAATCTTTCAGGACTCACACTTAAATTAATGCTTCTTTCCCCACCCAATGCAGACGCCATTGGTGAATGCAGCTGATTGTTAATTACAGTGGCAGATCTGTTAGCACTCTGCGGTGATCTTATTTTATTGTCCGTTATTTGTTTACGAGGACTACTTGGATGCGATACTGTAATTCTTGAACTTGTATATGCAGTTGAAGCTGCAGGACTTCCGCTCCCAGTGCTATTTCCCTGTGGAACTGGCATTGGCGGTGGTTGTGGTATGTCTTTATTCATATCTTGATTACTCTCTTGTTGATCCTGTCCTTCTTGTCTTTCCTGTTCTTTAGAATTATGACTTGCACTACTGCTTGTATCTCCAGTTACATCAATCGCAGGAGCACCACTGGTACCTTCAATGTGGCTAGGAGGTACATTCAAATTTTGACCATGCTTATTTCTGTCCGCTGATCTCGGTGGTAACACTAAATCCTGGCCTGGCCTTTCATCTTCATCATGCTTTTCAATTATTTGACTCAAAGTCGTACTTTGACGTGATGTACACTTCCCACTTTTTAACGAATCCACAATTTTGTATAAAACCTCTATTTCGTCCTGGAATTCCTTGTTTTGCAGTTTTAGTCTAACGTTTTCTTTGAATAAGTCATCGTACGTTAATTCATGGTTTTCGCTTACTGATCTCCTTTCAATATGTTCTATTGCCTTGTCCTTCTGAGACCTGTGGTCATTGTATTTTGCCAACAGTTCTAAAGTACTATTGCTACTACCATTACTTTGCATTTGATCCATATTTCTGGCTTCCTATTAATTCAATGATTGACTCACAACTGGTGATGCCAAACAATTCCTGTAATCATAAACAACACCAACCGCTCTCTTTTACGTTTCTTTATTGTTATCTCTATCAAAAACGTGTTGTTGATCCTGTAGAAATCCTGGATTTATCAACGACTGGAAATTCGGCCACTCTCTCTTCCCAATCTTCTCAAGGTCCAGAATTTGGCTAAAATGAAACTTAATAGTTAGAACTACCTCTCAATGGCTCTTTGTTTTTCTCTGCTTTTGATCTTTTATGATTTCGCAGTTCTGTTTGTTGTAGAAGTTAGGAGGACAAACATGAATGAGGCGCTATTCGTTTCTGTGAACTATTGAAATTTCGGATCCACCTTATGCTATTAGAGAAACAAACACTCCAAACGTATTCGTTGATTCTTGCAGAATATTACAATCTTTATCGTATTCTACACATTAACAATATATAAGTACATATTTTTACATTAATTGCATTTACATTTATACTGGAATATATCGCTATGTGGATTCGTGAGTTTGATTCTCTAACAGACCGATGAGCTCCTGTTTCTGCTTACGTTCTGTGGTGAGCTGGGATTTTAGCTGTTCTACTTCCTGCTCAAGGCCCTCATTTTGGAGCGATAGCTTATTCAGTTTAGCTTGATACTTGGTTTCATAACCTTTTTTCAAAAGCTTTACCTTTTGTTCATGCTTCGAGGAGTATTGAATGTAAAGATCTTCTGCCAGCAGTTTGAGAGACCTATTAGATTCAATTTCCTTGTTGTGAAACTTTTCCCTCCAGGAATTGAGTTCCTTCTGTATTGCATGTAAATCGGATGGAATTTGTAAATCTTTCAACTGAGCTTCTAAAGTATCATTTTTGCGAGTCAATACAGAAATTACTTCCGAATCATTCTTCAGTGTTGACTGCAAAGCACTTAAATTATCATGCAAATGTTCTAATTCCATCAGATGTTCTCCCTCCGAGTTACGGTATTTATAATGGACACTATCCAATTCTATCATCATCTTGTCATAATTTAAACGGTTTTCTTCATATTTCTGACGCCATTCATTTAACTGTTCCTCTAGTTGTGCAATAGAGGTCTCTAAATGAAGCTTTAGCTCTTTATGTTCATCGATGTCGGAATTCAATTCTTTAACCTCTGCCCTTAGGATTTCAACCTCATCATTCACCATTTCGTATTTCTTCTGCCAGCTTTCAGTCTCTCTATCCTTGGATGACAGCATACCTTTCAATTCGAGTTCGGAAGATGCCTGGGCTTGGGAAATTTTTCTAATTGATTCAACTTCTGTGTCTATAGTTTGTTTATAATCTTCCTTCCATTGTTCATTATTTTTCTCTAAATCTAATATTTGATTTCCTAATTCATCTCTTTGACGCACCAAATCCTCCAATTGCCTTGTTTTCTCATCTTTAGTACCTTGTTGAGCAGCCACTGTTTCATCTAATTGTATCCTCAATTTTTCAAATTCATTGTCTCGTTGCTTTAGTTGCTGCTTGTAGAATTCAATGCCGCTTTCTAACTCATGTTTTATTTCTTGAGAATTCTGAATCTTTTCTGATAAGTCCTTTGACTGGTTGGAAAAATCTCGGCAGATCGCATCCAATTCTGACAATTTGGCATCCATCTCTAAATGCTTGGTCCTCAACCTAGAGTTTTCTTCTTCCAAATCATTTATTTTCTCTTTGTATTCTTCTAGTTCCGAAGTAGCTTCTTCGTATTTGTTCTTCAAAATCGACTGGTTTTGATTTAACATTTTAATTTCATCTCTAGTCTCAAGAACCTTACGTTTTGCAGTGTTAAACTTTTCTTGATAATTCTCGCATTCTTGGACAACTGAGGATATTTCCTTGATTTTGATATCCAATCTATTTTCATAGTCTTGCCTTAATGCATCAAATTGTTTCCTATATTTGCCGATAGTAGAATCGCAGCTGTTTATTACCTCATTTATGCTCCTGTTTAAGTCGTTGATCTGCGTAACAAGTTCTTCATTCCTCCTCGATACAATTTGAAATAATTCATTCCCTGCGGTATCATCCCGTTCATCCTCTCCGTCTTCATTATGAATTGGGGTCAATCTGTGTAGATCCAAAATGCTATTCATCCTTTCCTCACTAGTTGGCGTACCTGCATCACTATCTCGTCCCTCTTTAGATTCTCTAACCGCTTCATATAGTTCCTCTGCTTCCGAATCACGTCCCCTTTGTGGACTACTCTTTGAATCCAACATTTCAATGGTTTCCAAGGCATTATTACTATGATCTGGCTGTGAAAGATTTGGCGCCGAACCCAATTCCAATTTCAGCCTCTTAGGCTCTGGTATTGTATGATCTGCTGTATCCTCCAGTTTTGCTGGTGAGCTCAAATCAACTTTTATGGGCGAATGATTCACCCTAACCAAACTCTTGTTGTTTTCAAATATCTTATTGACATCCATTTTATCAATCGTTGAGGGTAGAATATCTTTCAGCAGTGGTGAATTGTTTTTTGCTACTAACCTTTTCTTGCTAGACAATTCATGAGCATGTCCTCTCGAATGAACTCCTGCAGTTTCCACTGACTTTGATCCATTCCTATTATCAATGGATCTGTCACCGGGTGTTGTGGGGACAGAATACATCCCACTTAATAACAGCTTAAAATAAAATTCAACCTCAAGAAATTTACAGCGTTCTTGGTTCTCTTCCAATCTGATATTAAATGAATATCGTCCTTGTATTTATTTTAGTACCTTCGCGTGTTGATAATACAAATGATATTCGCGTTGATTTATAGTGTAAATATAAAGATGAGGAACAAGTTTGTAAAGTTGTAATAGCAGCTAAGAACACAGACTACCAATTAGAAAGCTAATACATTGGAAATCAAGTAGTTTGCCGCTGAAGCAAACTTATAAATAATTTCAATATCACGTGACAGATAGTCAGGTGATTTACTCAAAGCACAACGATACCACAACGATGCTCGAATAGTGTAGAGATTTGGGTTTCAAAAGCCAAATCCTTTGCTTTATATCTATCTTAGTTCTTTATGAAGTTCAGCTTCCTTAATGTGTTACCCGCACCAAGGGTTACCCTGTTTTCTATAAGAATGAACCCTTCCAGTTTAGCAATTCAAACATCAACAACATTACAAACAGTTGGAATCCACATGCGATAAAGTAGAGAGGAAACATTTCAAGGATAGTGTTTAAAGCGGTGCTACTGGATTTAAACGAGTGGTATGTCGAATCCAGAGGCAAGTAGAGTATATGAACTCATTGTAGATTCTGTTGTCAACGAAGTTAGGGAGGATTTTGAAAATGCAGGCATTGATGAGCAAACATTACAGGATTTGAAAAGGGTATGGCAAATAAAGTTATCAGAGACGCAGGTGACGAGATTCAGTTGGGATCCACAGGATTCGGAATATTCAGGGCAGCCACTGGATGGTCAATCTGAGCAGGAGGACAATGGCTTAAGAAATGGGATTCCATCAGAGTATACACTTAATAGTGATTCACAAGGGTTAGTACTTCCGGGTTTCTCGAATGAGAATGAAAATGAGAATGAGAATGGTGACAAAGAGGATCAATTAAATGTTGGAGGTGACTCTGAGTTGCAAGAATCCCCAGAAGAAGACAGGACTGCAGATAATAACGGTGGTGATTCAAAGGGGAAAGAGATAGAGTTGTCGTTACCTTATCCTGATGGTAGCGGTGATGCACCCGAATTGTTGAAGATGCAAGAGAAGAAAGCGAAGAGAAGTGCACTACTGGATACAGATGAAGTTGGATCTGAATTAGACGATTCTGATGATGATTATTTAATCTCCGAAGGCGAGGAAGATGGACCAGATGAGAATTTGATGCTTTGTCTTTATGACAAAGTGACAAGGACAAAGGCAAGGTGGAAGTGTAGTTTGAAGGATGGTATAGTAACAGTCAATCGTAAGGACTACACTTTCCAAAAATCTCAGGTCGAGGCAGAATGGGTCTGAGATGGAAGAGAGACAAGAACTGTCGAGAATATACTCACAACCAAGTTACCAAAAGAGATGAAAAATATAAGAAAGAAAAAAAAAAGAATGAAACAAAATAATAATAATAATAATAATAATGATAATAATAATAATAATAAAAAAATAAAAATAAAAAAAATAAAAAAATAAAAAATAAAAAAAAAAAAGAAATTAACATGCTCTGCATGTGTTTGTATAAGTAGGCATCAATATGTACGTAGTCGTAGTATTACTAGAATATAGTATCAGTTTCGTTTGTTTGTTCTTTTATCTTTACTTTTCGTTCAATTCACGGGAAATACGCCTCCCTCTCCTTTCACCAATACACTCTTCACATTCTCTAAAGTAACCATCGTTTGACGAATCATCAAGCTAGCAACTGTACTACCAATATGAGGCAGCGCAGTGACGTCAAATCTCATTAATAAATCTGGTCTCACTTGTGTCATCTCGTCTTTGAAAACGTCGAGACCACAACTGTTGACTTTTCCCGAGTTCAAACCCTCTAATAGTGCATCTTCATCAATACATGAACCCCTACCAACATTGACTATTCTAATGCCATCTTTGCATTTCGCTAGAACCCCAGAATTAATTAAATTGTCTGTATGTGTACCACCCGGCAACGATAAAATTATTATATCGGCATCTTCCCACATCTTTGGATCTTTCAAATCCGGACAGTATTCAGCGTCATATCCTAATAGTTCCCTTGGTAATGGCCCTGACCTTTTGAAATATTTCACTCTCATGCCAAACCCGCTTGCCAGTCTTCTACCAATTGATTGTCCAATATTGCCAAATCCTAGAATTAAGGCCGTTTTACCCGATGGTGTATCCACCACTTTACCACCAACGGTAAAATTCCTCGATAGATTTTTGGTATCATCCATTTTAGCCACAATTGGGTACTGAAACTTCGTTGTAGGACGACCACCGCAGTTACCAACTGGATTTTGCTCGGATTGCCACATTTCAGTCGATTCACTACCCAAATATTGTCTGGTTTGCCATACTTTACCGTGAACTCCAAATTTCAAACAATGTTCCCAAAACGAAGTTAACCGGAAACAACTCAGCGTAAGATGAACAGCTAAATCAGCAACGCTTGAGCCTGCATTAGGACCAATATTGCACAAAATAACACCCTTCTCGTCTCTAAGTCTTCTTCCATCTATGAAATCATGGCCAACCCATGGAATTAGCACCACTTTCAGAGTATTAGGAAAGTAATCCCACAAGACCGAAGGACTGCCAATAGCAGTGAAAAGTTCATCCGTAATCCAAAAGCCCTGGATAGATGACTCACTTAGATATTTTTTAAACTCATCAACATTCCGAATTTTGTAATCGATAAACTGTACATGTTGTGACAATTCCTCCCATTCAAGTATATGATCAGCAACATCAAGTGTGTGCTGATAAGGGATCAATACTTGTGGTTTTGGCATTAGTTCAAGTGAAACGTGTCAAAATTTGTCCTTGGATGACTCTGATGTACTGAAGAGGGTAAACTCGTTCTTACAAGTTTGAAAAACAAAAGAGTAAGTACAAGAAAGTGGAAGATAAGAAGAGCTGCTTAAAACTTCAAAAAGCGCACTTTATGGGGCCTCTAAGTTCAGTTCAATCCAAATTCAATTTTTGCAGCCAAGTAAACATTCCTTCTTATTTTATTTTTTAATTTTTTCCCTTTTGTTTTAGTTTTGTTTCAGTTTTTTTTTTTTTTTTTTTTTCCTTTTCTTAAATACTTGTTTTCATCAATAGGTCAGTTATTCATTAGAAAGGGTCTTGGAAGCGTTGATCCACATCTTGATAAGTCCTGTTATACCTGAGCCAAGTGAAAGTACACTGTATGTGGATGCGGGTGCTGGAATATGTAGGAGATCCGATAAATTAGCAGCGCAATCGAAAGACAGCCTGGCGATATCAAAATATGTTACTAGCTTTTCATGACGAAGTTCTCCAAGCTGGTTCTCAACTTCTCGTTCCCTTTCAACGGTTTCATTATTCTTGTTTAAATCTTGCAAAAACTGTTGACGAACTAATGAATCAGTGCTGGGACCTTGATTATGTAAACTTGATGATAGTTGCAAAGCATGATTTTTAACACGACGTTGAACTTCCAGATGAGTGATTTGAGACTTGATAGAGTCCAATTTGACAAAATTGTTTTTCAATCCCAATACGATGAAGGCTTCCCATGCCCAACACTGCTGTTTAACCACTTCGTTATAGACCTTTGGATTTTGCCAAACTTTTAACCTGTACAAAGTATCCAGTTCATCAAAAACACCGTAGTAAAGATCCAAGATGTTGTTAAGAGCTCCCTCATTCTTCCATATCTTTTCAATTTTACTTGGATCTTGAACACTTTTTCTAAATCTGTCAAACAGTTTTGAGAGTGCAAATGGCGTGTATCCAAACCGTAAAATATAACGGTAAGTAGATAAGACGGAACTGGCATAAGTTGCTTTTGAATTAAACTTGGGAATTATTGAAATCAATCTAGCTAATAAGCTATTTGGTTTACTAGCGACAATAGCTTTAACCACATCTAAAGTGTATTTGGCTACTTTTGCCAGCTTATCAGTACCTGCAATGCTTCCAATCAAATATTCTAAAATTTCTAAGTTACGAACAACACGTTTCTTTGGTGGAAGTGGTTCTACTACAACGACTTGTTCCATCTGAGAAGAAGGCACCTGCTTATCTTTCATCGTAATTGGTTGAGACATTACTGACTCTTTAACCGTTAGACTACCGTGAAAACAAGGAAAAAGCGTTTTACAATTCGAAGATCGTTTTTCTGGATGAAGTCAAGAAAGCTAATAGTCTACTATTGTAGAGATTATCTTTCAGTCACATCGACTTTTCGGAGTAAAGTGTCAATCATCGGGGATGATTTGAAAAAAAAAATTAGCGCCGCTAGGTTTCGATCCTAGGACATCAGGGTTATGAGCCCTGCGCGCTTCCACTGCGCCACGGCGCTATAAAAGCTTATATATTCTATGAGTAGCTTAAGGTTTATATTCAATTCTTGGATAGCAGAGATGTAATGAACCAAGGTTCAGTTACTAGTAAAAATCACATATAAATATAAATGTCGGATTAAGCATAAGCGTTGCTGTTCTTCAGTGGCCTGTATTTTCATGATTAAGCTATATCTTGGATCTGATCGCAAATTAGACCCCTTTATATATTAATCTTTCCTTAACCGCGACAGTACTCATTAATTAATTATAATTTGTTATTAGCAATGTAACGACTTACCATGTAGGTTCATGGCAAGAGAGCTTAACATGACAAACAAAATATTAATGGTTACTGAGGTACTTACTTATACGTTCTTGTATCCATACTCTCCCAGTGATCTTACATAGTTGGACGGTGTTTGTCAGATTCAACATAGCCATTCTCTATCTATCAGTAATCCTTTATTACAGCCATTGTCGCACTGTTTCAAATACATGCAAATAGTCTCAGCGTCGATTCAGAGCTGTCTTATCACCTTTTCTGTAGGATTGAACTCACGTTTCCTCGAACAGGCCTAGGGTTCGAGGATTGTTGTAGTCCATAGACAGTTACATAGCGAGTTTTGCATCTATGGCTTGCTGGATTTTTTCCATCTCTGAAAGCATTTCCAAAGGTCGTATTATAGTCGCAAAAGAATCCTCGTTGGACTGTTTAAAGTAGTCACTTAAAGCAACTAATTCAATTTTAGGGTTTTTATAATTATATTTTAAGTTCCTCGTTATTATTTGAAATATCACAAACCAGGAATAAACTTTGAAGGAAGCTATAATTTCGACCAGCTTATCAGGATTTCCAGTAGAAAAAATATTAGTTCTAGGAAAGTCCCATTATTCTGGTCTAAAATTTTCGTCCCTATCTTTTTCGATTCTATTTTTACCAGAGTTTCTAAAGCTATAGACCATGATAGTTGTTAAAAGATCAGTGGCACTATCAGATGCAATGAAGGAAAGTCTGATTACTAGTTTATCCAAGACCTTTTCATACATTGACATTATTCTGCTTGGGCACAACTCTCTTCACCGGTTTCAGATATTCTGTTGTCACAGGCCCTGTTAGTCCACGTCATCTTCACTGAAACTACCGGGGATGATTAGAACATCAGTCATAAATACTGTACTATATAATTCAGAGCTGGTGGATAAAACGAGCTTAGTTTGTATGTCTATCGGTACTCACTTGATTTACGTTCGGAGTAATACGGAAAAATATGACAAGCAATACATACAATAGTATTATTGTTTTTTATTTTCCGGTCCCGCCTTTGACAAATTGATGAAGCTCCCAATCCTTAACAGTAATACAGTATTCTTGTTCATATACCAAGAGTTAACGGTTTGTCTAGCTTTGACGATAGATCGTTCTCTCACCTCGTAAGCGCCACATGACCTTTTCCCGGTAGTATATTTCAATCCATGTGTTCTAAAGAACAGAACTCTAATTATCACCCCACTTTCACCAATATCATGGAAAGATGGATAGGTGTTATTACGATCAATTAACGGAGCAGATTAGATCCCAGAAACTGGACAGTACCTTTTTTTTTGGGCCGTTGAACTCGCTAATTCAAAGTGATTTCTTACAGACGGAAAATATAAGATTTTTCATTACATTGGGATTAGATACTGTACAACTTTGGCAGCTTTGGGAGAACAGTCTATTAGGAAATGATACGGTCTTAATTAACTTTGATCCGGACTTCAAATTTGACGCTATCAGAAGTGGTAACTCGGTTTCCCATCGAAATGTTGAGAATTTTGGCAAAATTACCAGCAGTGTGGTAAATGGTGATACTCATCGACCTGATTTGGCAAATTTGGTTAAATGCAATCCAGAGACTTTGCATACAATTTACAGCGATGACTGGGAACATTCAATACAACGAATTTTAGATATCGCAATTATTTTTAAGATGGCTTCGCATCATGGTAAAACATTGATAGTTTCGAAAAATGGTAACGATAATATCCTTACGTCACTTCTGATTTCCATCCAAAAGCTTCAAAATCCTCAATTATCCACACTAGATGCATTTAGATTTATTAAAGTACAAAGACCATCCGTCTACCATCTCACGCCGGACTTTTTCGATCTGTGCAATTCAATAAACTGCTACTCTTTAGCAGACGCGCCGGTCAAAGTAGACAAACAGAGTCGAAAGATAGGTCAAGAGTCCGAAGAACCCTTTAAAAAAATTCATATTAACAAATGATTGTTTTATTAAATATTTATGTAACATTATGTTTGTTTGTTTGTTTGTTTGTTTGTTTTTTGTGTATGTTTAAGCTTATTTCTTCAAAATAGTAACAACGTCCTCATCCTGTAAGACATGATTTAAACCAACGTATTGTGGCTGATGCTTGACACTGGTACCATAGACTGCAGCATTTCTAAATTCATCCACCAGGGATTTATGAATCTGATTACAAAAGTCCCTGACGGTACAACGGTCGGATCTTAACACAACAGGGTCAGAAAAGTCAGGCATTGTACCCTTTGGTTTTGTATAGACACGAACTAAATTTAATCTATCCCACATTGTTTGCAAAAGTTCATCCAAGTTCCAGTCTTTACCAGATGAGACAGGAACAGCGTTTGGAATTCTGTACAACACGTTCAATTCTTCTATCGAAAGTGAGTCAATCTTGTTTAAAACGTAGATTGCTGGCATATAACGTCTTGTTGGTCCTTCTAACACATCAATCAAATCTTCAATGGTTGCATCACATCTGAAGGCAAGTTCTGCACTGTTAATTCTATATTCGCTCATAACAGCTCTGATTTCATCATTGTCCAAATGTGTCAATGGTACCGTATTCGTGATGGAAATACCACCCTTTTCCTTCTTTTTGACAATGATATCAGGTGGTGTCTTGTTCACTCTGATACCCACACCTTCTAATTCCTTTTCAATAACTTGTTTGTGTGCCAGTGGTTTATTGACATCTAAAACGATAAATAACATGTTCGATGTCCTTGCAACGGCAATAACCTGTTTACCACGACCACGACCATCTTTGGCACCATCGATAATACCTGGCAAATCTAACATTTGAATCTTAGCACCTTTGTAACGGATAATACCAGGGACCGTAACTAATGTGGTAAACTCGTATTCAGCAGACTCGGATTCCGTACCAGTCAACTTGGAAAGTAATGTTGATTTACCAACAGATGGGAACCCGACGAAACCAACACTCGCAACACCTGTTCTGGCAACGTCGAATCCAACACCACCACCACCACCACCAGATGATTGTGATGCCGTTAAAATCTCTCTTCTCAACTTAGCTAATTTGGCCTTCAACTGACCCAAATGGAACGAGGTAGCCTTGTTCTTTTGGGTTCTGGCCATTTCATCTTCAATCGACTTAATCTTCTCAACAGTTGTAGACATCTTGGCAGCCTTTTTATGGTTCTTCTATCTGTTTGGCAGCTATTGGTGAT
The DNA here is from genome assembly GCA_030571545.1 of Zygosaccharomyces gambellarensis. Lineage (NCBI taxonomy): Eukaryota > Fungi > Ascomycota > Saccharomycetes > Saccharomycetales > Saccharomycetaceae > Zygosaccharomyces > Zygosaccharomyces gambellarensis. The sequence goes on from JAJLXU010000022.1 coordinate 123,963, forward strand.
ACTTGAATTCAATAATATTTCAATAGCTCATCGCTTAAATTTTTGATATTATTGAAATTTTTCACATCATGCTCCACGATGGTGAAAAAAAAAATTTTTGGGTTGCGATGAGCATATCAAAAGAATAAGCTAGATTCGTGTAGAACTTAACCAACTAATTAACACTGAACACTACTAGATTATTTGTAATCTTGACTAGAAACGAGGCATTCTTATCAAGAGTTTGGTGGATGCAATCATAGGGACCGTTAAAGAGAACAATCCCATTTACCAGAGTTAAAAGAAATCCACAGCGACTTTTGGTTCAAGGAAGTGTTTTACAGTTCACATTTAATGCTGCCATAAAAAGCAGAAATACCAGATTTCAACATAAGAACGGTTTTATAAAGTACTAGAAAAGATGGGTAAAAACAATAAGAACCAGCAAAATTATTGGGATGAAGATTTTGAAGGGGATGCTCCTGCTAGCGAAGAGTTTGGTGTTGATCCTAACGTCAAAGAGCAGGAAACTCCATCAGGTGAAGAATCTACGCCAGCATCTGCAGCAGAAGCAGGTGCTGAGGCAATTGAAGCAGATTTCATGTCTACTTTGAAAAACTCTAAGAAAAAACAAGACAAGAAGACCACTGATGAGAAAACGGAGAGTAACAACAATGCTAAACCAGTGTTGAAATCCAAGAAGGAGAAGGAAAAGGAAAAGAAGGACAAGGAAAAGCAGAAGAAGAAGGAGGACACCAACAAGAAGAAGGCTCAACAGCAAGCTCAGAAGGAAAAGAATAAAGAGTTGAACAAGCAAAATGCTGAAAAGGTTGCAGCTGAAAAGGAAGCAAAGGAAAAGAGTAAAAGTGGGTCTCCAGCTCCTGAATCGACGCAGGGTGCAAAGGCACCACCTAAGAAAGGTAGTAAAAAGGCACCTGCTGGTTTGGCTGCATTGAAACGTCAATTAGAATTGAAAAAACAAGCTGAAGAAGAGGAGCAAAGGTTAAGAGAAGAAGACCAACGTTTGGAAAAAGAAGAAGAAGAACGTTTAGCTCAAGAAGAACGTGATCAGGAAGCAGCTAAAGAGGCCAAGAAGGAAAAAGACAAGGCCAAGAAAGATAAATTAAAGTCAGAAGGTAAACTTTTGACCAAGAAGCAGAAGGAAGAAAAGAAGCTACAAGAAAAAAGACGTGCTGCTCTACTAGCTGCTAGTAATGTTAGGGTTCCAGCATTGGACAAGAAAGAGACTGAAGCTCCAAAACCAAAGAAAGCCGTTTACGGCAAAAAGAAGCCTAAGGCAAACGACCAGAAAACTGAAGAACCTAAGCCAGCAAGTGGTGATATAAAGAATTCTGATAAGGCAGGTGAAAAGAAAGGTGATGAAGAAGTTTTGATTGACGATTGGGAGAACCTGGCACTTGAAGATGACCAAGGTGATGATGCAGCAGTTACCACCACTACGGTGGAGGAAACTGAAACGGTTGAAGTTAAGGAATCTGAAAGATCCACTCCTGAAGTCAGTACAACTTCTGAAGCATCTAGTAGAGGAGTTAGTAAGGAGCCAAGTGTGCCAACTCCTTCTGCAGCTCCTGCCAAGCCAACCCCTGCCGCTAAGACAGTTGAAAAGGCGGCTCGTTCCTCACCTTCACCACCTCCTAGTCAAAAGAAAGATTTACGCTCTCCAATTTGTTGTATCTTGGGTCATGTTGACACTGGTAAGACTAAGTTACTAGACAAAATTAGACAAAGTAATGTCCAAGGTGGTGAAGCTGGTGGTATCACCCAACAAATTGGTGCTACTTACTTCCCCATTAATGCTGTCAAGGAGAAGACCAAGACTATGGCTAAGTTTGAAAAACAAACTTTTGATGTCCCTGGTTTGCTGGTTATCGATACTCCAGGTCACGAATCTTTCACCAACTTACGTTCCAGAGGTTCTTCCCTTTGTAACATTGCCATTTTGGTGATTGATATCATGCATGGTCTTGAACAACAAACTTTGGAGTCCTTGAGACTATTAAGAGATAGAAAGGCACCATTCGTTGTTGCTCTAAACAAGATTGATAGATTGTATGATTGGAAAACTATTCCTGGTAACTCTTTCAGAGATTCCTTCGAACAACAATCGAGATCTGTTAAAGACGAATTCGATACCAGATTATCTGCTATCAAATTGGCGCTTGCTGAACAAGGTTTGAACTCTGAATTGTATTACCAGAACAAGAACATGTCCAAATACGTCTCTATCGTCCCATCTTCTGCGGTAACTGGTGAAGGTGTTCCAGATTTGCTATGGTTGTTATTAGAGTTGACTCAAAAGAGAATGTCTAAGCAATTGATGTATCTATCGCGTATTGAAGCCACCATTTTGGAAGTTAAGGTCGTAGAAGGTTTCGGTACGACTATCGATGTCATTCTATCAAATGGTTACTTAAGGGAAGGTGATCGTATCGTGCTGTGTGGTATGAACGGTCCAATAGTAACCAACATTAGGGCTCTATTGACACCTCAACCACTACGTGAGTTACGTCTAAAGTCCGAGTATGTTCACAACAAGGAAGTTAAAGCTGCATTGGGTGTCAAGATTGCTGCTAATGACTTGGAAAAAGCGGTCTCTGGTTCAAGACTGTTAGTTGTTGGCCCAGATGATGACGAAGAAGAATTGATGGATGACGTTATGGATGACTTAACAGGTTTATTGGATTCGGTTGACACCACTGGTAGAGGTGTTACGGTACAGGCTTCTACTCTAGGTTCCTTAGAAGCCTTACTTGACTTCTTGAAGCAAATGAAGGTTCCTGTTATGTCCATTGGATTGGGTCCAGTTTACAAACGTGATGTTATGAAGGCAGGTGCAATGTTGGAAAAGGCACCAGAGTATGCAGTCATGATGTGCTTCGATGTTAAGATCGATAAGGAAGCCGAGCAATACGCCGAACAAGAGGGTATCAAGATGTTTAATGCTGATATTATTTATCATCTATTCGATGCTTTCACTAAATACCAGGAAGATTTGCTTGAACAACGTCGTAAGGACTTCCTGGATTTCGCCATTTTCCCATGCGTTTTACAGACATTACAAATTATTAACAAACGTGCTCCAATGATCATTGGTGTTGACGTTATGGAAGGTGTCGTTCGTGTCGGTACTCCAATTTGTACAGTTAAGGTTAACCCAACCACAAAGGAAAAGCAAGTCCTACTATTGGGTAAGGTGGTATCTTTGGAAATCAACCATCAACCAATTAACGAAGTTAAAAGAGGTCAAACTGCTGCTGGTGTTGCTATGCGTTTGGAAGACCCATCTGGTCAACAACCTGTTTGGGGTCGTCATGTTGATGATAAGGATCCACTATATTCTGCAATCTCCAGAAAATCTATCGACACTTTGAAAGACAAGGCCTTCAGAGACCAAGTTTCCAAATCAGATTGGCTATTGATCAAAAAGTTAAAACCAGTATTTGGTATCGATTGAAAGAAGACCTACTGCATATAATGACAGTATATAAAAAAAGAAAAAAAAAAAAAGAAGACTGTACTTATAAAAGATGCCCATGTATATGTAGAGAAGATTTTCTAATACTAATTAGATTTTACTTGTATTTAAAAATCATTTGTTCTATTATATACACAGTTCTAAAAAGAAGAGTCTATCTCATCATTCCATAATTATTTTACATACGAAAACTTTTTACCTTCATTATACAGAATTTGGAATCTTTGTCAAAACATCAAAAGCACCTGTACCGACATTGTTCAATTTACCCAAAACAAGTCTTGCAGATGGACTTTGCAATTTTTCACGGTCGTTATCTAGAACAGCCTTGGTCAAAAATTGACATGTGGTTTCGTAAGACATTTTCATGAGAGAAGAAGTAGAAGTTTCCATACCCTGTCTGTTAAATGCCAAATAATTACCTTGTCTTGTCATCAAGTCGGCAATCAAATCTAGATGACGGAAAGAAACAGCAATGGCATAACGAGAAAACACATTATTAATTTCATAGACAATGGTGTTTCTTGCTGCTTCAACACCATAGGTTCGTAAAACAGCGGCAACATCATTCGACCTTATACCATCAACGTCGATAAACATCTCTTGGTCCCACATTGCTTGGAAATTTACACCTTCGGTAGTCAACATACGTCTGTCACCAACTGGTTCATCAGGAATACAACGGTTGATGTGTGGAACTTCTCTGATGACAGACTTCCTGCAGATATCTTCAACAATGTTGACCATCAGCAGCTTTTCCGTGTCACCAGAAAGTTCTAACTTAAAATTACACCACTTACCATCATCATCATCAAAATTGTATTTGGTAATGAATTTATGCTCCGAGACAACAGCATGTTGACGGTCACGTTGGGACTTGCTCATATTCTTGTTGGCTTCAGCCATTGCGGATTCAATAGAATCTTCTTCTTCGTCCTTATCTTCCTTCTCAGATTCATTATCAGATTCGCCAGATTCCATACCAGAATCAAGACCTTCCTCATCAGAAGACTTTTCAGCTTGTCTCATGGTTTCAATTTCGTCTTCGTCAGGCTCTTCGTAAGAAACAGCCTGCTTGGTTTTTTGACGAGCTTCTTCTTCATCGTTATCTTCATTATCTCCACCTACAGGACCTTCACCAGAACTCAATGTAGCCTGAGACTTAGGCACAGCAACACCAATATCAGGCATGGAAGTCTTCTTTTGTTTCTTCAGTTCCTTAACAATAGCCATTTCCAAAAAGTACAAGAATTTAGTCGCAATAACGTTTTGTAACTCTTCCTTAGAAACATCGTATTCTTCACCATACGCATCCTTACCGTAGAATTTCAAGTGAACAGCATAAGAACGTGCGGGACTACCATGCTCAGAAATACCCGAAGTTTCCGTAACTGTAGCTTTATCGACCACTTCCGAAAGCACAACCTTGGTGATGGACTTACAAAAGACATCGGCTTGATCGTCTGATACATGGTTCCATACAGGCAAGGACATCTGTGGGGTTTTGATAGCAGCGGAAGCAGTCATAATAATCTCTCTCATACGAGGAATACCTAAGGTAACGTTAGCTGCACCGTGACCAGCAAAGTGGAAGGTATTCAAAGTCATTTGTGTAGAAGGCTCACCGACAGATTGAGCGGCAACAATACCAACAGCCTCACCGGGATTAACTAGGGATCTCATATACTTGAGTTGCATCAAAGCTCTAAACTTCTTTTCATTGATACCAGAGTGTGATTTCAGTTCTTTAGAATGAGAATCCAAAAAGTTCTCCAACCTGTCTTGAAACTTCTCAGAGACCGAACCTAAGTATTTGGCAGGATTGTATTTTGTCAATACAGGATCGTATTTGTCAGATTGTTTATAATGTGGTTCATTGTCCATCTTCTTCCTGCTCTTTAGTGCCTTCTTAGAATATTTGAGAGCTGTTTCCACATCTAAGTGTTCAACTAATGCTGAAGGGTTGTATTTTCTCAATAATGCATCATAGTTTTCCAAACAGAAATCAAACTGAGTCATATGAGACTCCTTAGTAGTGTCCACTGCATCACCACCATACAAGAATTGGATCAATGTACCATCACCATCTCTAACGGTGTTATCATAAGAGACATGAATACCCTCTAACTGCTTAGTCAAGCAACGTTGCAAGTAACCAGATCTCGAGGTTTTGACAGCAGTATCAATCAAACCTTCACGACCAGCCATACAATGGAAGTAATACTCCTGTGGCTTAATACCTGAGTAAAAACGACCCTTGATATAACCACCAGCCATAGAGTCTGTTTCAAAAGGTTTAAAAGAAGGCAAAGACTTACCACTGACCATGACGGGAACTCTTCTACCTTCTAGAGCCTGTTGACCCAACAAACACATAATTTGAGAAACATTTACGGTAGAACCTTTAGCACCAGACAAGGCCATGGCTTGCATTGAGTTTTGTGGAAACTTCTTCATGGTACCATTTGGAACAACTGCAGATACAACCTTAGATGTGACCGAGTTAACCTTGGAAGAAGTAACAGCATCCAGAATACCAGATTTGTTGTCATCACGAAGGATTTCCTCCAACCTTTTCAATAATTCTGGGTCATTGGATGGCGTATCAGATGGTAAGTTAGTAACTTCTGCTGCAGCTTGACGACCAACATCCGCAGACATCTTCAAGATATCAGATCTGTTTTTGTTACCGTCAGCATTCAAACGTAAGTCATCCATACCACACGAAAAAGCAGTATTCGTGATAAAGTTCGTGAAAAGTCTACCAAGGACAGATAGAACTTTGGCAGCAGTTTCAGGACCATATACTTCATGTAATGAGTGAACAATACCGTACTTAGAAGCACCATATTGAGATTTATCCAAAATACCACACAGCAATGCACCGTCTTTAAAAATAACTTCGTTTTCGGTAGAGTGTTCACCCCAGTATTCGTTCTTAATCTTGTTTTTAGAAACTAAGTTAATTCCTGGCATTTCTGGAGGAGTTACATTCATAATAACAGTAGTAATAACCTGCTTACCAGTCCATAATGGTATTGGTTTCATCACAGCCGGAAGAATGGTGACAATTTTTGGTCTAGTAGAGTGACCATCTTCAGGTCTGATACAACCGTAAATGTATTGTTGGTATTGATCCCTTGTGAAAAAGGTATCCTTATTAGTTAACCAAACACCAGCTGAAATGTGATCCTGAATCAAACCTCTTAATGGAGAACCCGAAGTTGGCGTCAAATACTGGGAATCTGTATTTGCCAAATTGAATGCTTCAGATCTAGCGTTCTCATTTTGAGGAAAGTGCATGTTCATTTCATCACCATCGAAATCTGCATTATAAGCACCAGTGTTGGCATAGTGAAGACGTAAAGTCTTTTCACCTGGTAAAACCCTAACCTTATGACCCATCATCGAAGCTTTATGTAAAGTTGGTTGACGATTCATAATAACAATGTCCCTATTCTTAATGTGACGGAAAACCTTCTTATTCAAAGTGTGAGTAGAAGAGTTAGAGGATGGTGTCAACAATTGGTTAGCCAAGGCATTACGTTGTTCCAAAGTCATGCCAACCAAAGAAACCAAACTACCGTCTTCGTTTTGGATTTGCGTGGCACCTGGCCATTTATCAGGACCATTGATTACCGCTTGACGCAATTCTGCAATATTATAAGAAGTAACTGGTTCTGGGTATGTCAATTTAGTGGCAAAAACAGGTGGGACACCGATTTCGTTAGTTTCAATGTTAGGATCTGGTGAAATAACGGAACGGGCAGCATAGTTGACACGCTTACCCATCATGTGCTTTCTAAAGAGACCCTCCTTCTTTTCTAAAGCCTGTTTAACACCTGGAATTGGAACTTTACCACCAGTACTGCCCTGTGCCTTGGTAGCATCGATAAATCCGTTAACATCATTTTGAATGGTAACAAAAGCATTCATTAATCTACTGAAAATAACTCTCCTATCTTCAATGGAAACTTTATCTTTTTGTAAGTTTGACATTTCATCGTTCAAATCTCTGATAAGTAGGGACGTAGTCAAAACTTTCGATAACAATTGATTTTGGGTATTTTCATGGACTTCTTCACCTAATTTAGAAGGTAGACGGAATCTAGTTGGTGGTACTAGGACGACTTCCATGAAAAATACATCTGGAGTCACAGATTTCTTAGAAAGGTTTGGTCTCGAGTGGAAAACATACTGTAGGACTTGTTGTTCCTTTTTAAAAAGAACTCTCATGATATTTCTCACTTCGGTGGATAAAATGTAAGTAGATCCAGTCTTAGGCCTTGTAGATGGGTTTCTACCAAGACTAAAATCTTCATCAACATCACTAGCTTTCTCTTCACCACCTAATTTTTCAACCTGTTGCTTTTTTTTAATCATATCTTGACGAACAACACCTTTAACACGATTACTAGTCAACTGTTTATCCGTAAGAGCAGTTTCAAAAATCTTGGTGAATCCATCTTTTCTAAACTTTGGTGAAAACATACCACAGTTATCACACTTAGCTCTACTGAGTAATCTTCTATGAAATTCGTGTATTACCTTTTTGCGTTCTTCATTGGTAATAATCGTGAAAACACCTCTATGACTGGCTTTACCTTCTGAAATTGCCTTCGCAATCGCTAATTCGGCAAATTCCTTACGTTTTTGTAGTAATTCTTTTAACATTGCTGCAGAAGCATCTTTCAAAGAATTTTTAGCACCTGTAGTTTCCGAACCGTTCTTATCATCAGCGGCTTCATCTTCATTATTATCATCTTCATCTTCATCAACACCACCTTGGAAATCACCTACACGTAACTGATCTATCTGGTACGACTCCTCTACAAGACCATATTGTAACAATCTTAGTTTACATGCAAATCTGTTAACTTCAATAGATCTTAAACGGAAATGATGACAATATAGACATGAACTTCTCAAATAAATGTAAAGCTGATTGAAGAAAAGAGGATTATAACAAGGTACTGGTAATTCAATATGACCTTGATGACCTGGACAGAATTTTTCATCCAATCCACATGTAGCACAAAGGTTACGTAAAAAAGCACCAAGTGCTAAATCGTAAAGACCTCCTGAAATTGGATGACCTAGATTATCTAAAACCGTTGGATTCGTAATTTGCTTTGCTGAGAGATTACGAATTTCTTCAGCGGAAAAGACGTTAAAGTCTACAGAACTAATTTCCGACCCAACTGGCTTGGAAATATCCATTGTAAAACTCTTTTAAAAGCAGATAGATTCCAAAGCGAAATAATTCACAAGCCAAAGGGAAATAAGTATAGTTCTTGACTACCTTTAAATATTGCTTTTCGATAATATGACAATATGGTTCGGTATACATATTGAAAAGATCGAGATGAGATGAGATGAGATGAGATGAGAATTAAAAAAATAAAAATTTTCAAATCATTTTTGACGGACGTCGGAGTCACTTGATACGGGATAATAAACTAAATAATAATGATAATAATAATTGTAATATTTTAATATATAAAACACAGGATAGTTAGCCTGGACCATTATTATTCATAGTGTTACTAAATATGCACTTAAATTTATCGGCTGAATTAGCTTTACTAGGGGGAATCTTTTGTATTTAAAAAAAATGCGTCAGTGAACTAGGTAACCGGTTTACAATTAGCATTTGTCATTTGTAAAATCGCGGGTCTTTCTCGTAATAGTTCCAGAGAAATTGAAATCCAGGACCTTAAGTTACTAGCTCTAAAAGATAGATGAAAAGATTTTTTTTTTTTTTTTTTTTTCCTCCGTATATTTAACTTAAAAAAATATTGGCGCCAGCGTCAGCGTCAGCGTCTGTAAAAAAAAATAAAATAAAGTAAAATAAAAAAAAGAATAAAGCTAAAGTTACAAATAACAAAACTCCTGCGAGTGTATATAGCTGATTTCTGCCCAGACGATTGGTTTACAATATTGTCGTTCGGCTTCTTAACCATTAAATATAGGTTTATATCACGTGATATGTTCTTCAACAATTTCTCTGACATGAAAAATTTCAAAGCTCATCTCATCTCATCTCACCTCGAAAGTCGATATTAAGAAGTACTAGAAGTAGTGTTATCAGTTGATCGAGTTTTCATACTCTAGTTCAATTCATCCTAATGAGCACGAAAAGGTCTTATGATAGTGTTCAAGCTGGTAGATTTATCAGAAAGCACAAGAAACAGGTTACAAACCCAATAAACGAAGAAGATGGAATTTCAAACTGTATAATACGTGTTGCATTGTCACTTTATGTTTCATTAGCTCCTATATATCAGCAGCACCCTGAACAAGGTATTATGAAGCAACATCTGAATCCAATGGTTATGAAATACAACAGCCAGGTTAGTGGTATGGTGCTCGGGTATGATAATTTGCGTATTCTTGATGCGGATCCTTTGAACGATGAAAATGCACCAAATAAGATGGTTAAATTGACTCCAGACACACCCTTTGGATTTACATGGTGTGATGTGGATCTTTACGTATGGCAACCGCAAGTTGGTGACATAATTGAAGGATGGATATTTATTCAATCAGCATCACATATTGGTCTCTTAATTCACGATGCGTTCAATGCTTCGATCAAAAAGAATAATATCCCAATGGATTGGACGTTTGTGGATGAAGAGGATAATCATAATCGAGAACAAAGTCAAGATGAAGGCCAAAGGTTCAGATCTCTAGGCCACTGGGTTGATCAAGATGGTACCAGAGTTGATGGGAAACTTAAATTTAGAGTTAAAAGCGTTTATACATCCGGTAGAGTTGTTTCTGTAGAAGGTACTCTGTTAGACCATCCAATACAAGGAGATGGTTCCCAGGCACAAAACTTGCCAGTAGTTTCAAACAGAAAGGTAACGTTTGATGATGAAGTTTCTGCGGAAAACAGAGAGAGTCACAAGGATTTAGAATTACCCAAGATGAAAGAAGATAATGGCGAAGAAATTGTATATGAAAGAGATTCTGATAGTGATTCAAGTTCTTCCGATAGCGATTAGTGTATAATATCGATATAATACAAATGTGTTAGTATAGTATATGTATTCAATGTATATATATCGGAGCGAAATGAATTAGATTCAAGAGAACAAAGGAAATAAATGAAAAAAAAAGAGGATTGAAAAGAGAAAAAACTTAAAGTGGAAGAGATAGGTAAGTGTTTAAGGGAATTGGCCTCTCAATATGGCTGCTCCTACGATGAAATCGACGTCAATATTGACGGAACACCTTCAGTATCCTGCGATTTCACTTGTTGACGATATAATCAATGCGGTTAATGAAGTGATGTACAAATGCACTGCAGCAATGGAAAAGTACCTGATGGAAAAGAGCATGCTTGGTGGTAAAGATTATAGTGAAGAGATTAGGATTGGAATTGCCAAATTAGAAAGCATACTAGAGCAATCAGTGGATAAAAACTTCGACAAATTAGAGCTTTACGTCTTGAGAAACGTACTGAGAATACCGCAAGAATTGTTGGATGCGAATGTGTTTAGACTATCATATCAAAGAAATTTAGTTATTCCATCGGAAAATGAGAGTGAATTGAGTCAAGTACAGTTAGAGAAGAAAGTGAAACAGGTAGAGGATGCATTACGAATAAATCAAGAATTGAGATCAAAGATAAAAAATGCGAAAATTCTGAAGCAAAGAATTTCAAGGTTTAAAGATTTAGTGGTTAAGGTTTTTGAGCGTCCCAATGGCGATGGTAATAATAATAACAATGATAGTTCAGTTGAATTTCAACAAATTGTCGAATCTCTTACACCATTAGATGATTCTTTGAAGTTGGTGACTCTTCAGTTGAAACAGTTATACGTGGACACAGAGGAGCGGGCCTCCACCAACCTTGTTCAAGCCACACATCAGGGAATCGAGGATTCGGGTCATTTTAGAGCTGATTATATCGATAAAGAAACGCATAAAATCCTAGGGGTTTCCAACGAGGGAGAAAACAGATCGCAGTCGCTTGCCAAAGATGATCTAGCAATAAATTCTCCTGATTTAGAATCGTTAAGGCATTTGACAACATGAAGTGGTCATCTTGGGTCCTTTCTTCTCCACGTGACCTCATCTCATTGATTATTTACTATTGGATCTAAAAGCAGAAAGATTCACAAACTTAACTTTATTCATTCAACGACTGGTACAGTTAACAAACCAACCGGATTTAAAGTTTACAATCATGAAGCAAGTCCAAATCCCTGAAGGCCATAGTGTAGTCAAACGTTTACAAAGTGAATTGGTTCAGTTGATGATGTCGCCAACCCCAGGGTTGAGTGCCTTCCCCAACAATGAAGATGATCTTAGGGATTGGTCAGGTATACTTGAAGGCCCGCAGGGAACACCCTATGAGTCGTTGAAGTTTAAAATCTCACTGCATTTTCCAGATAGTTATCCATATGAACCACCAAAGGTTAAGTTCGTCACACCGATATGGCATCCAAATGTCGATATGAGTGGTAACATCTGTTTGGATATTCTGAAAGACCAATGGTCAGCTGTCTACAATGTACAGACAATATTGTTATCACTGCAGTCTTTATTTGAAGAACCCAACAACAGCTCGCCACTAAATGCAGTGGCTGCAGAACTATGGGACAAAGACATGGTGGAATACAAAAAGAGACTAATCAGTCGATATGAAGAGCCCGAAGAGTGAACCATATTAGTCAATGAAAGTACATATATGTATGCATACATATATATATATATAACCCAAATCCGAATACTAATGGTAGACATAATGAGTGAAAAGAATTAAGTTAACCGTAAAACAATAACAACAATAATAATAAAAAAATCCCAACCCCTTTATTAAAAATAAACCAATGCAATAAAAATTACAAGAACCTTGTGAAGACGCTGTCGTTTAACCATCCAACCTTTTCAAAAGCCGCATAGAGTCTCGAAGCCTTGTTAACATCAATCCTGCATGCTTTTTGTGCATCCGTACGCCTAAATGGCAGGCCCTGCTTCAACCTGTGCACTTTCTCCAAGAAAAGACGACGCTTAGAATCCAAATACAAATCACATGGCAACCGCAGCACCTGTGCCAGTACTAACTCAGCAGGATGTAGCTGGTCATGAAGTGGATCATGCGACAGATCCATAGGAGAACCCTTCCACTCCACCTTTAGTGATTTATTGTTATTTTCAGGCAGTGTCTTGTAAGCATCAGGTGAATAATCGGGCAGTTTTTCCCACGACATGTTAGGAACGTACTGCGGAATACCAGAAACTGCAGTCGCCGAAGCCAATGGTGAGCCTAAAGGTTGTGCAGTCCTACGACGACGCTGAGGCGTCGTGGGTCTCTTTGGCAACTGTAATTCATCCGAATAATCCTCGTCATCATCTTGAGTATCTGAAACTAGCATTTCATGCCTACGCATAAACCTTCTAGTTCGGCTATAGTTGTTTAAGGACCCACCATTTTTAGAGTCTCGGTGCTCGTACGTCTTCCTAACATTATACCTCCTACTACGTGGTTGTGTAGTATGGGGGTTAAATATCCTATATTCTCCCAGAAAATTCGAATGTGCATAACGGTACCTTTTTGGCGATAATCCCGGTGTCCACGACACCTGGACCCTCATGCAATCACCACCGTCTTCATCCTCGTTTTCTTCCTCATTCAAATCATCAGGTAGCTCAGATATCTTGTGATAGTGGCTGTCAAACTTGGGAGAAAGCGGTGGTGATGGTATCAGGTGTTCATCACTATTATTAACACTGCCATTACCACTGGAAAGAACACTGTCGATCGATGCTGAAGGATCTGCATTGCTTCCTCCACCATTACGGTTGTTATTCGTAGCTGCTAATACTTGTTCATGTAATTGAGAAAGCAATCTCTCGTTACCTTTCCCAAGTACAGAACCCAATTGGGCATGCTCTGGCTGTGGTGAATAAAACTCCATCTCTAACCAATTGATTTGTCTTGCAGAAAGAAAAAACAATTGCAAAGCAAAATAGAATGAAATATTGATGCGATGAGATGAGATGAGCTCTCTATTTATAATCCATGAGTGAAAATGCGATACGATGTGATTTGCACGATGGCTCATCGCAGGGAGCGTCTTTTTTTTCTCCGCGAGAAAAAGAAACGAGGGTAGAAAAAGAAGAGTTCGGAGAACTAATGGAAACGACTCGCATAAAGCGATGAGATGGGAGCATCGGGAGCAGAACACAAGGGGGTATAGCGACAATAGGGATACTCTGGCGGTTATTAAAGGATCTGTATGAAACTCAGAGTGGTTAATTACCCCTGTACGGTCTTTCGGGCTCAATTGGAGGTCTCAATGTCGAGATATCGCTAATCGAAGTGATTTTCGACCCCCCGATGAGCTTACAAAGGAAGGGTTGGGATGAAGCATGTGAAGATAGGAAAGATGAAGATATTATAGTAGGACATCACCAAGGCCAAAGAGTTCTTTGATCATGTCATCGATTTCATTGCTGAGGGTAAAATCATGAATGTAATTGGAATTGCAGACCTGGTTGACGGTCTGTTTTTCCTGCTCAGAGTTATATTTTGCGTCTTCTTGAACTCTCTTTGGTAGACCGAACTGTGGGGACATGTGGTAGTGAAATACATTTGAGAAAAAGCCCAACTGCTCTAGTCTTCTGGTGCATTGAGGGGAGTGATTACAGTGGGATGTGTGAGGCGGTCTTGAGGAGAACTTTGTTCCTGCGCCGACGTTGGTGATATCAGCATAGCAGGTTAGCTTTATCAAGGAATTTATCGCTAGGAGACAAGCGTACAATTGACAAAGGCTTGCCTTTTGAAAACCGCCGAATTTGATTCTGAAACCGTCAAACAACATCTTGACATCGTCTACCAATTCGCCGACAACGGTTTTGGATTCCTCGCAGTCTTCGATGAAGGGCTTGTTGAAAGTCAATAGGACGATGTAGTATAAGTACCAGAAATAAGAGATTGTTGGGTCTGTAGAAACCTCGTGGTCTCTCAGTTTTTCCTTTGACCACTTTAAGAAATCCGGTAGGGATTGTCTCCAATTGAAGACTTTTAGATTGAATTTTATTAGGTGAGCGACTTTCTGGTCGGTTTCTAGGGTTTCAATGAAAATTTTTGTTGTGAAGATTTGGACTATTCTTGATAAAATGACCATGTTTTTCAAAGGTAATGAAACCTGCAAAACATGTTGGCTTGCGAATCTAAAGTCTTCAACACCCTCGATTTCTGGTAATTCGTCGGATTCCGGTATGGTTGAGTTGCTCACGCTCAATGATGTTGTTCTGCCGAGTAACAGTGAGATTAGATGGTCGGCAACGAAACAGCCCCAATATATTCTTGATCGGATTCTCAATTCGCTCTTAGTCAATTTTGTTCTTCCAGTAACTATGTCGTCATCAGCTGTGATCCAAACTTCAGGGTCCAATTGGAATCCCATGTCATAACCGACTCTAATGGCTAAGCCCGAGAAGTACCATGCCAATTGGGTATGACCCTTCCCCAATTCGTAAAATGCCAAACAGAATAATGCCTGGACAGTGGTGATTCTCGCGACACTATTGTCATCGAATACTAACTTTAAAAGTGCAGTCTTGGATTTTTCGTAATATTCTTCTGACATGGATTGTAAATCGCTACTAAGACGTGATCCGACGGCACACATGGCGTAGATCAGCTCCACTGAGCAATAAGGTGATCCTTTGTAATCATTTTTAGCGTGGTTGAAGAATCCGTATAAGAAACTCTCTCTATGCAAAAAAATGAAATGCCCAGGATAGAGCCACCTATAAAAATTCGACAAAGATTTTAATATTTTGGGGTCGTTGTTCAAAGAATTTGCTCTCAATTCATCGCCCGAAGGTCTTACAATAACTGTTTTATTCAAATCTGAAATACGTTCATCGCTGGTTGCTGGATCCAGGGCAGCTGAAATTGACACGTCGTTCTGAGATGACGTGGATGATGTGGAAGAGCCCAATGCCATCATTGCGGGCGCTGATGCCAGATTCGTGAAAGATTGAGATTTTGTATCATCAGGATAAAGGGACCCCTTGTAAAAAGTTTTCTTTTTCTTCTTTTCTGGTTGTTGTTCATTTTGAAGTCCCGGAGCTGCTTCTGCGTCTCTTTTCGTGCCAGTAAATTCCAATATTTCTTTCATTGGTTCAGCATCTTCATCTATGACAGGGTTCTTCACTGTACTGACTACTTCTGGCTTACTGCTTACGGGGTTGTTGATAGTAATGCTAACATCATTACCATTACCATTACTAACATTTTGAGGTGTTGGCATGAATCCAGATACTATATCATCTATCATCAAATTCTTTCTCAATTCTGAATCCTCTGGGCATACTTTTTCCACTAAATCTCTAAAAGAATTTTCCAAATATGCAATGTGTGATTCTAACGACTTCACGTACGATGCTGCGTACCTCTTTTTTCTCAAATCCTCACCATTGATATTACAAGTTAATTTCAACTTGACGCAGTTACCGCAGGGGTAGTTTAAATCACATTTTTTCCTCCTTCTACGACAATTTGAGCATGCTAACCTTTTAGTTCCCGGATGCATCTGTTGTGGTTGTGATTGCCACCGCGGTTGTGGTTGGATATCTAATTGTGGCTGTTGTAACTGTGAAGGACCAGAGTGGTACTGGTGTTGGACCATTTGTACCGGTTGACTAAAAAGGTGTGAACTCTGCTGTTGATAGCTTTGTTGTTCACTCTCAACCCCCATATCATTGTCATCTAGAGTCTCCTGTTTCACTGCATTGTGCAAATCAAAGTCGATTGAACACATAACACAACAATGTGTAAGTTATTCAACACCCAGGATAGTGCAAAACGACAGTGGGAATGATTATCAGATAGTTGGTGTAATATTGAAATGTAAAATTAAAAACAATAAAATCCCCTAAAGACACAACTCTTCTTATTTTATTTTTCTTACTATTTGTATTTTGATCCTTTTTCTATTATCAATCTGTTCGCCGAAATTTTGGTTTTTTTTTTCAATTTTTTTTCAAGGTAGCTTAGCTTGTAAAAAAAAAAAAAAAAAAAGGACGCGATGAGCTGTACCTTGTAGTCAAAAATGAAGTTCTCGAAAGTCCGATTAAAATATTCATAGAGTTGCCTATTCCATTACAATTGCCCTTATTTTAGGTCGTACACTCTCTCTGAGCTCCTACTGTTATTTACAGCTCATCATGGAAGGAATCTTGGGCTTCCGCAGTGTCCTCTTTGACAATCTTTGGTTCTTGATTTGTATCATGAGCAGAATTGGAATTATCAGTTGCTTTAAAATTTTGTAACCAGCCCTCGACGACTTCTTCGTTATTGGTATTGAGATAAACTATAGTTGAACTGCTCAAAGTACGGATCGGTACATCTTCTTGGACATCATTGAGTAAATCTTGATCCACTTTTTCCAAGGAAAACGCATTCGCAGATAATCTTTGATAATGGATTCTTAATTTGTTACCACCATCAGTCTCACGTAATTTTCGCAAGTTGATCACAAATGCTGGATGCACAGTATGGAACTTTAATTTTCGGTCAACCAAACGTTTAGCCCAATAACCAGTTTCCCAGTAACCGCGGCCAAGCATCTTGTACATAGCTAATGGCGATTCAGTTCTGACCTTGTCGTTTAATCTGAAGGGATTTGGCAACTGCGAGATGTAGGGGTCCATGTAGATGACTCGGGAAACGGATTGTGGGAATAAGACATCAAAAAATAGTACTTTGTAGGCATCCATCATCCTTCCCAAGAATCTCTGAGGTCTTAGCCATGGTGGCCATTCATATTTGAGCAGTTCAATGGTTCCGTCCAAGTTTGGATCTGAAGTAATAGCGCCAATAAACTTTCTCAATGACTGGGAGAGGAACGGTTGGTCCAAAAGCCAAAATGTGACGCCCATGTAATTGCCTCGTGGATTGTAAAGGATGTGTAAAACCATTTTTTTATATTCTTCTTCAAATGACGGATCTTTCTTTGGGACCGTGAAAATATTTATCACATTCTCTTCTGCTGTAATTGTGGCTACTTCATCAACTTTTGCCAATTTCACGTATATCACTGCTGGATTCAAACTAGTGACATTTATGGATTCTACTGGAATGTAGTCTGCGCGAGCATCTGAAGCAAAGGAAACGACTTTATATCGAGGGTCACAACTTCTGACGGCATATTGGGAGACAAGATTCGGGACAATGAATTGACCGTATCCAAAAGTCAACATTGTTATCGTTTGATCGACTGGTTTGCCATTTCCGTCAACTAATTCCAGACACACATCACCCAAACCATTGATTGTTCCTTCACTAACGGGGTCTTTCTCATTATAAGCATGAACTTCTACTAAATATCCATCGACATTCTTATGGTCACTCAGAACCAAATTCTGTGGAACATCCACTGCTATATCGAATTTCGACTCGAGTTCGGCTAATTCACCGTCCAATTCATCTGGAAAATCAGGAACGTAGATCCTATCAATGGGCATAAATTTTAGATCACTTGTAGGGTAAATCACGGTCTTTATATTGACAAATGGGAGACGTTGAATATCAGTAATCAGTGAAAGAATCTTTTGGGATCGTTCTTCCAGTGGGTCTATAACAAGAAGCAAGTCAACCGGCTTTCCTTCGCCGTTGGAATTCTGAAAAATTGTAAAATTATTCACTGGAAATATACCAGACATATCAAATCTGGAAAGCATTGTTTCAGTAGTGTATACTGGTCCGTTTCCATAAAGATCGGTGCCTTGATAAAACATTTTCGTCAGTATCGCCGAAGTACTTTCCATGAAGTCAGGGTCAATTTTACTACTTGTAAATCCAGGTAGAATTGTTTCCAACGTTTCCAGAGAATCAATAGTTCGCTGAGCTTCTCTCTTAAGAGTTGTCTCAAACAGTTTGGTCTGTGGGATTTCATTTTCTTCAAAATGGATAAATCTCCCGTTAATTAACATGAAGGAATTAACAGAAAGGAACTCAGGCTTCAAATCAATGAGCCAACTTCCAAATACATCCCGATTTAATTGATTTACTGGCTTACCAAGGCTAGCTTTGTTAATCAATGACTTTAATTCTTGTGAGAAGGATGGCCTAGAAGCAATTTTTCTCAAATTCTTCCAATTAGCTCCAAAAGATCCAGAATGAATTATTCTAAGCCTTACACCAACAAATTTCATGCGAAGCAGATTGTTTAACCTTTTCAAACCCTGTAAAGTATTGAAGTCATCTGCGAGCGTTACAGTATGTAGAACATTGTATTCCTTGCCTTTGGTGTATTCCAAAATTCTATCCTCCCATAATTGCAAAACTGTATTATTCAAAGTAGTGTAAGTAGAATCGGCGAAATAATCCGGAGTATATTTAGTGTGTCGAGTGTCGGAGGATTTTAAATGCAAGACGCCTCGAACGTCGATAACTGGCTGAGCTTTTCCTTTATCACGTCTAATATATCTTTTTAATTCTCTCTTCAAAAAACTTACATCCTTTTTGATGGTTTTGGCTATCAGATAATGCCAAGTATTCTTCCTGAAAGGGTATATTTCACCATTGACAATGATAGAAGTTTCGGCAATCTGAAGATTTCTTAGAATTTTTGCAACGTCTGGAACGTGAGCATAATCGGAGGAAACTTTTGTTCCTCTGACTAATTCATCACCCAAGAAATCCTCCAACTCCAATAAATCTATATCTTTTAGTTCATAAATCTTCCTGATAATGCCGTCCGAATCACCTGTATTGAGCGGTAATAGACCTATTCTTTGTGGGTAACCTTGAGTGACAACACCAATAGCACGTCTGAGACCTTCCAGCGCCAGCTTAGTATCTTGATCTTCTAGGTTGTTGAAATCAATAACAAAGATAAGTTCATTCCAATTAACTCTATATTCAGGAATTTCTCCAAATTTTGATTTTTCAAAGAATTTCTCAATGTCAGTCGTTAGATCCCGATATTGATCATCTATTTCAATATCGTTAAAATAGATAACACTTTCAGAAAATCCGCGAATCCTGTGTAAATCTACTTTTATGGGTTGCGATTGTTGTAAATTTGGTAAAGAGATTTGTGAAAATCTTGTAATTAGGTCTTTTGCAGTCAGTAAAGTAGACTTGGAGTACATCTTAACAAGACCCGATAATAGTTGTCTCAACCTATAAAATTCGGATTCCAATGCATTCAGCAAAGTGTATTGATTAAGAGATGAAACCTTCCAGTTTTGACCATTAATATAAAGCCCCAGTAGTTTGTGGTCTACACCAGCTTCGGTTAGATCTGTATTACTTTTCATAACAGACTCGCTATCGTTTTTGGTATTGATAAGTTGAGATACTAAAAGTGGGAAATTATTGGTAATCCTTCTTGCATAGTCCAAAGTAGAACTAAAGTCCTCGCTAGACCTGTAATGCTCAGCAATCAAATGGGCAACCTTCAAATCTAAATCACTCAATTGTTTTTCGGTAGGATTGACTAGATCACATTTCGATTTGTCGAATTGATCAGGAATGTCTAGATAATTTAGTGGCAGCTGGCTCATACTACTTTCTCCCTCTCTGATACTCAGTTCCACTGGAAATGGGCCGACTTGGGCATCTTGTTCTCTGCTGCAAGTTGACCTCCATATAAATCTCAATTTTCCGGTCTGCGTAGCTTCTGAGTACAAGTTTCTGTTGAACTCTTCAAATTTACCTTCTTCATCATCTTCACACCCATAGAAATGTACTATAGGGGCCTCTAGGTTGTCGCCAATAACTACGTCGTCAACCGCTATCATTTCATGGTCTGGTACCTGTGCTTGTTTCTTTAGTTCTTTCGATTTTAGATAAAATACATCATCAGAATGGACATAACGCTTCCCATTTAAAACAAAAAATATATCACCATTAGAATCTTCATAGGTCTTAGAAGATGGAATGCCCATCGGGTACCATTTACAATATAGCGGCAATAGAGAAGCCAATTCTGATTCTCCTAATTCAGATAAGCGACCAGCAACCACTTCACAAAGGTTACCATTAGCACTCTGCTCATAATCTTCATCTATTTGCGTTACCAGTGGATACACTGAAGCCAATACACCTTTCTTATCACCACGAAACAGGTACTGGGCAATTGACCATATTTTAGATTTCTCGGAAACGCCAGAAGATTGCAAAGATATTGAAAGACACGCCACAGCTTGTAGCAATGCCAAGATCGTGGAACCGAACGTTATAAACTTCATCAAGGTTCCAATTCTTTTATGATTCACCGCTTCTTTTATTATTACTGAGTGTTCGGATTCTTTTAATACGCGTGTTCTTTTTTTTTCATATCCTTTCCCTCGAGAAGATGAAATGAGATAGAAACCAACACTAGGAAACAGGAAATATTGAGAACAGGATCTGAACTTTGACACTAATAGTCCAGTTTTGAAGCTTAAAAGTGGTTAAGACGGATTTTACAAGTTTACTTTCTATTATAATTGCCCTTTTCTCATAATAAAAGATTTTTTGGAAGACGTTTACTTCTAGGTCGTTGCATCCAAGCAGAATTATATCAAGAAACTTCAGGACTCCACACAATCAGATGACTATTGGTGATAGGCAGAAGTGGACAGCCACAAATGTGCGTAACACATTCCTAGATTTTTTTAAGTCGAAGGATCACAAATTTGTTGCATCGTCTCCAGTTGTTCCTTATGATGATCCAACACTTTTATTCGCCAATGCTGGTATGAATCAGTATAAACCTATCTTTTTAGGTACGGTGGATCCTTCTTCTGATTTTTACCATTTAAAGCGTGCCTATAACTCTCAGAAATGTATTAGAGCTGGTGGGAAGCACAATGATTTAGAAGATGTTGGTAAAGATTCCTATCATCACACTTTCTTTGAGATGTTGGGTAACTGGTCCTTTGGTGATTATTTCAAGGAAGGCGGTATTGCTTATGCTTGGGAATTGCTAACCAAAGTATATGGTTTACCTGCAGATAGATTATATGTGACTTATTTTGAAGGTGATCCAAAGAATGGTTTGGAGCCTGACACTGAAGCTCTCGAACTATGGAAAAAAGTTGGTGTCGATGAGAGCCATATTTTGCGTGGTAATGCAAAAGATAACTTCTGGGAAATGGGTGACCAAGGCCCATGTGGACCATGTTCTGAAATTCACTTTGATAGAATTGGTGGCAGAAATGCTGCCTCTTTAGTCAATATGGACGATCCCGATGTTTTGGAAGTTTGGAATCTTGTGTTTATCCAGTTCAATAGAGAACAAGATGGTGGCTTGAAACCACTACCAGCAAAACACATTGATACTGGTATGGGTTTTGAAAGATTGGTTTCCATTTTACAGGACTATAGATCCAATTATGATACTGATGTTTTCACACCTCTTTTTTCACGTATTCAAGAGATCACTGGTTCAAAACCATATGCTGGCAAATTTGGTGCTGAGGATGCTGACGGTATAGATACGGCTTATAGGGTTTTAGCAGACCATGTCCGTACTTTGACATTTGCACTTGCAGACGGTGGTGTTCCTAACAATGAAGGTAGAGGTTATGTTTTGAGACGTATCTTAAGAAGAGGTGCTCGTTATGCCCGTAAATACATGGACTACCCAATTGGTGATTTTTTTTCCAAATTGGTGCCTACTTTGATTTCCCAAGTACAAGATATCTTCCCTGAGGTGGCTAGAGATCCATCCTACTTGTTTGAAATCTTAAACGAAGAAGAAATTTCGTTTGCCAAGACTTTGGATCGTGGTGAGAGACTGTTCGAAAAATACGCTGAAGCTGCCGCCAAATCTGGTAAAAAGACTCTGGACGGACTTCAAGTATGGAGATTGTATGACACTTACGGATTTCCCGTCGATTTGACTGAGTTGATGGCTGAAGAAAAAGGTCTTACTATCGACGGTCCAGGTTTCGAGAAGGCCAAGCAGGAATCCTATGAGGCTTCTAAGAGAGGTGGTAAAAAAGACGGCGCTGACGTTTTGAAGTTGAACGTCCATGACATTTCCGAATTAAACAGTGAAAATGTACCAAAGACTAATGATGAGTATAAATACGGTATGGAAAATGTTGATGCCACTATTTTAAAATTGCATGATGGAACTGCCTTTGTTAACGAGATCTCTGAACCTGGTAAGAAATACGGTGTCATTTTGGATAAAACGTGTTTTTACGCAGAACAAGGTGGTCAAGAATACGATACTGGTAAAATTGTCATCGACGATGCTGCCGAGTTTAATGTTGATAATGTCCAATTATACAATGGTTTTGTCTTCCACACCGGCTCCCTGGTTGAGGGTAAATTATCAGTTGGTGATAAGACCATTGCATCTTATGATGAACTACGCCGTTTCCCTATCAAGAATAATCACACTGGTACTCATATCTTAAATTATGCTTTAAGAGAAATTTTGGGTAACGATATTGAACAGAAGGGTTCTCTGGTGGCACCGGAAAAGTTGAGATTTGATTTCTCTCACAAAAAGGCTATGACTGTCGATGAAATTGTCAAAGTTGAGGATATTTGTAACAAACAAATTAAGGAAAATATGACTGTCTACTATAAAGATGTTCCTTTAAATGAAGCCAAGAGCATTTATAGTGTTCGTGCAGTCTTCGGTGAAACTTATCCAGATCCCGTCCGTGTGGTCTCCGTGGGAAGATCTGTAGATGATTTGTTGGCTAACCCATCGAATGAGGAATGGCACAAATACTCTGTGGAATTTTGTGGTGGTACACATGTTTCCAAGACTGGTGACATTAAGGTTTTCGTCATCTTGGAAGAAAGTGGTATTGCTAAGGGTATTAGACGTATCGTTGCCGTCACAGGCTCTGAGGCATACGAAGCTCAAAGGATTTCCAATGAATTTGACAAGGAATTGGATGCTGCCGATAGGTTGCCATTTTCATCCTTGAAGGAAAAGAAATTGAAAGAGTTGAGTGTCAGATTGGGTCAATTGTCCATTGATGTAGTGTCAAAGCAAGAATTGAAGACCAAATTTTCCAAGATTGAAAAAGTAGTGAAGGATGAGATTAAGACCAGAGCTAAGCAAGAGACGAAAAAGACCTTAGACGAAGTCAAAGACTACTTTGCTAAGAATGAAAATGCACCATTCCTGGTAAAATTCGTTGACATCCCTACAAATGCTAAGGCTATTACAGAAGCCGTCAACTACGTGAAGTCCTCCGCTAAGGATAAAACTATTTATTTGTTCACCGGTAACGATCCTGAAGGCAAGATCGCCCATGGTTGTTACATTTCAGATGCCGCTTTGTCTAAGGGTATTGATGGTTCTACTGTCGCCAAGCAGGTATCTGGTGTCATTGGTGGTAAAGCTGGTGGTAGAGGAAACGTTTTCCAGGGTATGGGTGATAAACCAACCGCAGCTCAAGATGCCGTCAGTGAAGTAGAGAAGCTATTCCAGGAACAATTAAAGCTTTGAATTTGAAATCTTGACTGATATTCTTAGAACTTAGAAGCATTTTATATAATTTTAATTTAAGAGTTTCGTCTTTATTATCGCTGGTGACAGTTTTCATTGAACTCATCGCATGGTGAAAAAAAAAAAATTCAGCACTTGGTAAAGGTGGGATCAAACATTGTATACATATATTGAAAGGACTCGGTTGCTTGATATGGTCCGTTTGAAGACTCGATACATTCTTTTTGAAGTGCTCTATCCTTCTGATACTCTTCATAATAGACAAACAAGTGAATTGGTGGATTCAAATACTAGTATACTACTGCGACATCACAAAGTATCACCATCACAAATTAGCTCCAAGACTATTGCGCAAGAAGTACGACGCTTATTACAAACCAATTTTGGTGATTATGGATTAGGTAAAGCTGGCTCCTTGCTTCAAGTGAAGTATTTCTCCAATAGAACCTCAACCGGTATAATTAGATGCCATAGAGGAGATACTGATCTTGTCCTAATGGCATTGAGTCTTGCTAATAGAATTGCAGAAATAGACTCTATAATATTGAACCCGGTGAAAGTCAGTGGTACAATTAAGAAGGTAGAAGAGTATGCAATTAGGCGTTCTCAGAAGCTTTTAGCTGCCATGCAAAGAAACGATAGAGATCTTTTGGACGATTTTACCAATATTAGTGCCAATGAAGAAACACAAGATGAATGAAACATATCTAAAAGTAGATGTAATGCTTTAGTTTCTTTATAGATTTGAGGAAGAAAAAAAATAAAATAAAATAAAAATAAAAATAAAAATAAAAATAAAAATTCAAGACTTGTCGTCCTTGGACAATCCATATTCTTTACTCTTTTCTTTCTCTTGATCAGGATTGGTATTATCGTTGGCTGCAGTGAATTCAATGGGCTTAGTCTGGCCAGCAGACAAAGAAATTTCATCCTCTAGGTTCCTATCCAACTTGTTAAGGTTAGGTCTGTATGCTGAACCCAGTTGTGAGAATAAAGGACTATCATACATTTGTTCTTCACCTCTCTTTACCTGTGTGCCAGCACTTTTAGTAAATAGTCTTGAATCATAATATGCTTCCGAAGAGTTTGTTGATTTGGCCGCACCTAAGATAACTTTCTCTGAAACTTCTCTCCCTTGAGAGTATGCTAATTCCCTTAGACGATCAGCAGTACTCATTTTCGATTTCTTGATATCTCTTTCGAGATCTTCTTTTCTTGACTTCCTAATCTCTTCACGATGTGCTGCTTCATGATCATTTCGATCTTCAATCGCTCTATGATTTCTCTTGTTTCTATGACGTGATCTTTCTTCCCTAGCCTTTTGAGCTAAAAGTCGTAATTTCTCCTCTTTCTCCTTGTTTTCTTCCTCTGCAATCTGTCTCTTAGCTTCAGCCTTCAACTTAAGTTCCTGTCTTGCTTTACGATCTGCATTTTCCAGTGCTGTAGATAATTGTACAAATCCATCATTAATTTCATGGGCTTGCATCTGATCCTTGCTATACCTACCATCCATAGCTAGCCTTTTATCGATTCCCACGGTATAACCGTTGGGATTTTTCCAACTTGAAATGGCAGGAGGTATTTTCCACATATCTCTTTCTTCTTTGCTCAATTTTTTTGTCGTTTCAGTTGAATCAGTTTTGTGGAATATTGGTGTCATTGGATCATCTACTGGTGGTGCTACTACTTTCTTCGCCCTCTGTGCATTGGGTTGTAATGGATCCTTTGCATGTTCAACAACTTTCAACTTTCTTCTAGAATTACCTCCAGAATCGTGAACCAGAATTTCATGTTTATTATTTAAAGCTTTCCAGTTACTTTTAACAGTCGCAGCTTCAGGTTGGGTATTTTTAAGCAAGATTTTGTCAAATATTGCCTTTGTTCGCTGATAAGTCTCATCAATCTCATTTTGTGAAGGTAAAGGTATTTGTAAATCAAAATTTCTTTGACGGATAGGTACAAAGTCCTGAAATTTTAGATCATTTGTAAGAGCAGAACTAAACACATGTTCTCCAACTTCCTTCTCATCCTTTTGATGTGTTAATGCCTGGACAGTTAGTTCTTTACTTTTGAGCTTCGTATCGGAATTATCATAGGGAACGTTTGGTGAATGTTTTGGTGTTGGAAGTAAGGAAGTAAAAGACATGTCGCTTATTACACTATGAATCTTCAAAATTGGCTTCTCTTTACAGATGATTGTTTACAAAATGTGGGAGATGAGTTACGTTAAAGTTCACCCATCTTTAACAAGGCGACACACATGTAATATGAAAAATATGATACACATGAAATCTGAAAAACATAAGAAAACTATATATATATATGCGCTCACATTCATAATACATTATATGTCTGTCTTTCATTAACCTTATTGCAATCTGCTTTTTTTATTTCAATTTCTCACGTAATTTAGAAGCAAATCTGTGGGACATAGACTCCTTTGGTGGAGGAGCAAGTTCGTCAAACGAAGTAACTAATGAGTTTCTTTTGCTATTTGGTTCCTGGCTTCTTTCTTCGCGGAGGCTTGTTCTGAATGCAATTCCTTCTTGATGAAGCCTAAATTTTTGACCTAGATACTGTGGGGGTGGAGGTGGATAATGAAGGACGGGGGGCTTCTTATACCAGCCTCTTCTTGTTGGTCTAACCATTTCATCTTCCGTCATAGGCCCTACACCAGCGAAACGAACCCTCTTTTGTACAGCATGAGGGCTTTCAGTTTCTTGGATGCCAATTTGTTCTGTGCCTGGGTATGGAGAATGTTCATTTTGCAAATTCTGCAGTTCTGTAGATGAATCTCCCTCCTCTGATAACAGTCCTTTCTCTTCCTGCTCCTCCTGCTCTGGTTCCTTTATTTGTGGTAGTTCTCTCGACACATTCGAAACTTCAGCGCCCATAGAGTTCCCATTGTCAGTTGGTAATTGTGGCTTTTGTTGTTCTTGTTCTTGTTTTGATGATCCACTTCCGAATAATTTCTCAGGTTCTCGTTGTTGCTGCAACTGTAGCCTTCGCTTTTGAGGACTCGATAAACCATTGTGCAATGATTCCTTTGGTATTGGTTTTTCGACTCCAGTGTTATTTCGATCCGAATCAATCCTTAGTTCTTCCATTTCAGGTAGAGGCGATGTTTCTGAAGCACTTTCAAAACCTTGTCTACTAGAAGTTGGAGGATTACCATTAGGAGTCTGCGCTCGTGTCTTTCTTGTAGTCTGCTGTAATTTCCTAGCATTTACACCAGCGGAAATATTGGATAAACCATTTGTACTTCCGCTTCGAGTCAATTTTCCAAAACTATCTTGTATTGCCTTCTGACTAGCTGTAGCATGCGCCTGCAAGGAATTAGAACGAGATGGCATGGCAGATTGACGGTTATTCTTTACAGCTTCATTCTGGCCTGATTGAAAAGAAGAAGAACGACGCCTTCCACTAAGAGTTTTATTTCCTAGAGGAGAGCGAGGTGCATTCTTTTGGTCTGTAGTATTTTTCATTAAAACTGAACTCCCTAATCTACCATCTGCTATAGAACCCCTCCTTGAAACTTGAGGTGAAGGTGAATGTGCAGTAGGTGAAGATACCCTTATACCCACAGTAGAACCTCTTCTTGATAATTGAGGGGAACTCATGTTGGAATTCTTGGTACCTGATCTTTCTACAGAATTAGTTCGGCTCATCAAGGGCGAAACTTTCCCGGGGGAGGTTGCATTACTCGAATTAACAGGTGATGGTGGCGCACTCAATCTTTTACTAGGGCTTCTTCTAATGTTGCCGCCAGTACGGGTGAGACCTCCTCCTGTTGTTGAAGAAGCCACATCTGGACTTAGTCTATTCATCGTTTGCTGCTTTTCAAGCTGGTTCAATTTATCGACAGCCAGTCTTTCTTGCAACATATTGAACAATTGTCCCTCATTTAAACTGGCTAATTTATCATGGGAATCAACATTACCATCGACAAATTTCCATACTTCTAACCATGAATTAATCGATTGTAAAGTATTTTTCAAAATCGGTGTTACTCTACTGATGGAGTTTGTAAAAATATCCGGTATAGTATTGGAAGCAACACTAATGTTTAAATTTGGTTTGGAGCAGCTATCCAAAATAGATAAAACAGTCCCAGTAACATTACGTTTTGGCTCATTGCAAATGGAATCTATTCTATCCAACACTTCTCTGTAAGCGTAAACATTTTCACTTGACAATTGAGACCTCAAGCTGTAAAAATGGTCTCTATTAGGAAGCCACAACTGCCTAGTCAGCCCAATTATAACGTCTAATAAACATAATGTTCGATAGATGTACGCATACAATCTATGCACCGATAATTCCCAGTATGGTAGTTCCTTCAAGAAGCTAGTGAATGGGCCTCTAGCACTGCAAGCCTTTTGTAATTGGTTGAAATAAGTTCCTAAAACAGGAAATGTCTTTTCGTTAACATTGGTCAAAAATTTAGTCAATACTTGTTTCTGTAATTTCCTCAAGGAATTAAAAGACGTATCTTGCTCCCTATCGTTAATTAACACGGCCCAATCCAAACAAAGTCCGATTTCATATGGCTTTATTATATCTTCGATAGCTCCTAAGTCAAACGGAACAACTTTTGTCGGTAGGTCAGGAATTCTATTAGAATTTCTTTCCGCGAAAACTTGCTTCATTTTCTTCTCATAAATGTCCAATGCATTTTGAGAGATCGCTTGTAGACACCCCATAAGCTTCCATTGTAAATTAGCGTCGTAAACGTTCTCTCTTAATTGTTGTAAATCTACAATCAATGGTGCAAATTCCACATCATACTCCAGATTAGACGTTACTATCTGCGGAGTAATTTCAGTCTGCTTTGAAAGTCTAAACTCACTCAACAAACTAAATCTTTTTTTTAAATTGGGATGAACGCTGAACACAGGACCCTCGCACAGCGAAAGGACATAATTAATCAATGGTATAATCGTTTTACCAGCTTCCTGCCTTTTCTCTAAACTTTTCTCCAGAACACCCAATAGCCTGATTGCCTCAGAAAGCTTCAAAATAGCTGATCTGTACTGAATAATTCTCACGTCATATATATCTAAATGTTGGGCTCCCTTTATCTTGGCAGGAAGTGTTGCATGAGCAGCTGCCACCGCGAACATATCAATCTCTAGTTAGCAAATTAAACTACTTGTTAGCTCCAAAAAGACCTGAAGGATGATTTTCCAGCTCCTTTAAAATCCCAAATCGTTTCGTTGTAGCCCAAGGCGAAATTCACCAACTTTGAAGTGACGGTAACGTCAAAACTAGCAGCTGAACTAACTTTTAAGCCAACTATTATATTTTAATGGAAAGATCACCTAAAGAATAACCTTGTCAAAACCTTTATTCGTCCCCTTTCGACTTATAAATTCCTACTTTATCGACAAGTGTTTGAATAAGTTGCTTGCTCATTTTTAATCCCTTTGACGATGTTGTTAAGCGACCCGCGAGCAAGCCGAGGGATGAAAAAAAAATAGAGAAAATGCAACTCTGGGGGCTCGAATGGGAGACTTCTGATTATGTTGATACGATGGAAAAGTGAATTCTATACCATCACATTAATTTTTTTAATGGTTATATACAAGTAAATTATTTCTTCTCATCATCTAGCAACCATCTCCATATTACGTCTCTATCCTCTTGGCCCTGCCGGAGACGGTTTGAACGGGCTTTACCATGCCACATGCCACTAGACCATCTTTTAAAACGCTGCCACAAAACCGGGATGTGCTCTTCTGCGTACTGTGTTGCCAATTGTTTGTGCCGTTGTGAACGTACCCCTGAATGATTATTGAGCATGGTAAGCCTAGTGATGGATCTGAGCGCTCTAAAATTGGCAGCGGTAACTATCAATGCTGAGGTGACTGAGAAAAGCACAACTGAGAAAAACCCCCAGTTGTTCTCCTCGATAAAATTCTTCAAATTCATACCGTAAAATGCAGGTACTAGTGTGGCCACTGTAAATCCTAAGGTATAAATTGTAACTTTTAGTTCGAGAAGCATAAGTGCATTTCTATTAGCATCTAAAATAATGTTAACGATTTCCTCCGTAGATTTAATGTCTTGTATGAGGGATTCTGCTTGTTGCACGAACTCATCACACTGCGTGTAGTAATTTTCTAATAACATCTCTAAATCTGCAAAATCATCTTCTTCGCTCTTTTTCACTTGTAAATACATCCCCGCTAAATCGTCGTCGTTCTCCAGCAATTCATCGAGCATTTCTCTAATCAATAGAGACTTTTGATAAAAAAGTGAAAGATCTTTCGACTTGATCAAAAGATCTCGAAGTTTATCACGGTCTACTTCATTTTCCAATTCACTTAAAATATGTCCACATAATGCATGATGCATTTTGTATTCAGTTTCTAAATCACTCATCACATTAATTAACATGCTTTCCAGCGCACTGTGTTCATAAGCTTGAGGTGCAACACCATTTACTGTAGGGCCTCTTCTCGATGAAAGTTTGGATTCCAAATCATACATTAATACTCCCAGTTTAGCTGCAGCCGATGGATTTGCTGTGTCAAATACGTAAACTTTTTCCCTTTCGATGAGCGCCTTGATATGTAGCATGTTCACTACGATACAATGTGGCTTTACCAAAATACTAGGAATTATATCCACTGTACTAGTATCGATCTTCCGCAAGTCTCGAGGGTAGAGAGAATGGTCTCTCAAGAAAGTCCATTTGGGGAATTTTTGAGAAACAGCAGTAACATCTCCTTTACCGTTAAAGATAGTGCAGCTTACATACGAGTCGCTCGGAGTAATTGGTTTCAATGACAACAGTTCATTGTTCCTAGTAGTCGGTGGTAACCTTGATGATGAATTATCCGTTGTAGAGATAAACCTTGTAAGATTAAAGCGACATGTAAACCTCCAACGTGGTATCGTTCGAAAAAATCTCTGCATTCTTAGTGGTGATCAAACACCAGAGAGCCGGCTCTCACTTTTAATCTCAACTTTTCGTTCCTTCTATTAAAGCTTAAATAACAGTACTCTTTGCTACATGATTTTTTTGATTTTTTTTTTTTTTTATATACACACTATGCGATGAGATGAGTTTATTCAACGCCAGCAAGACAGAAAAGATTACAAGCACTTCTCAGTGATAACGCTCTCTACGAATTATTCTCTCTGATTTAATTTTTTTCCATACGTATATATCTTTGTACAAAATACCCCACTAATCCAAGAACTTTCTGGATTTCGAAGGACCAAACAACTCCAACCGAACAGCTGGCAGCGCACTCTGACTCAAAATGCCTAGACGACTCTCCAAAGTATTATCCACGACGATCTTGCCATCCGAATTCGTGACAATGGCACCACCTGAAGTCTTTTTATCTAATGCCTCCTCGGAAACAGCGATTTCCACATCCTCACCAGTTTTCTCCTTGTATTCCTTTGTGATGGTTTCGATCAACGATTCCGCCAATTTCTTATCCTTACTCGTTACATTCACGACAACCTTGGATTCCAAAAGTCTTAGTGTAGCCTCAAGGATAAGCGATTTTAGAATTGGCTTGTAATCCTTCTCTTTCCCAGCAATTTTCTTCAGTCCTTCCAAAGCCTTATCAAATACTTCATCGAGACATTCTTCTCTTGCAGCCAAAACCTTTAATCTCATCTTGTTGGAAACCGTTGATTTCGTAATTTGCTGCTTCAATGATGCTTTCTTCATCTTATCTTCGAAACTGGCGTCAATGTTACTGATCTCATTACGTACAATACTTGTCTTTTCAATTTCATACTCCTGATCTGCTTTTAACTGGATTTCCCTTGCTTTTTCCTCCGCTTCCTTACGGATGAAGGCTTGCATCTTATTCAATTCATCATTCACCTGGTTCGGTGTCAAAGCGGTAATTACTGAGGACATCTTGACAGAAACTTTAGCTTCGTACAGTATATGACGGTTGAAAAATCTCCCCAAACACTCTTAGAAACCTACAAGGCTGCTTCTACTTAGCTATTCGAACTTGTATGTTGTTGATAACTGAGTTGTAAAGGGAGTTTGGAAGGTTGTCATTTTACATAGTCGCGATCAACGAAACTTATCACGTGAAAAGTGCTACTCAACTTTAATGCTGGAGGTGCTGGAGGTGCTGTAAGATGGTGCTGTAAGATGGCTTTCAATGGATCCAGAGTCTCCTGTTTCTATAGATACTATGATTCAATTGAATTTAAGAGTGTTTTCAACTATAAGAACAAAGATGCGCGTTCGTTGCACGCAAATAATTTCTTCGCTAAAGATTGCAACAATATTGTAGTCAATGAAAAGATCTGAAAGCCTGCTAGAAGGCCTGGATATAAATATAGGACTCTCTGACTACTATTTGGGACTATTAGTATTGAAAAGGTCTTTAAAATGAAGCTCAAATTATGTGAGTGTATTTAATCACTCCGAACGAAGTCTTCTTAAGAACAATAAACATATGTGAACTGAACAATTTCTCATATCAGAGAAATCAAGACTAGAAAGAAGGTAACAAAAGATTTTAAATGGCCAATTGCCGGTTTGGATAGGCCTCTTTAATGTCTAGTCGCTCGAAAGTAAGCTATTTATGTCGAAGAAGGGTTTTTGCTAAACCTGTACGATGTTGTCGGTTATATCGTCACAGAAACTACTCTACGGCGAGGGGTGGGGCATCCGTCGCAGAAGAGCCGACTATCAATCCTGTTGGAATACAATATTTGAGTCGAAATTTGCATAAGCAGTTATTTACTGGTAAGATTCCGAGTCGTGATGAAGACCCTATGATGCCTGAAGAACGAGCAGGATTAGTAGATTTATCAAGGCATTTCCTCGCGAATTACCAGCTACTAGGGAAGAAAACCTCGATTGCTGAACCTATATCGATGGAATTACCGAAGCTTCAGGGAGAATCTCTTGATGAGCATTTTCAAAAACTAGGACATTTTGCGTCAGAACCCTATAGAACTATGTGTCATAATAAATTTACGAAAATTGTCGAACGGCCTAGAAAGTGGATTAGAAGGGAGGGCTGGATGAGATATGAACCTGGTAAAAAAGCTGAAGCAGTGCCGTGGCCACTCGAGGATACATTGGTCTTTGATGTGGAAACTTTGTACAAGATCTCGCAATATCCGACTTTAGCAGTGGCGCTTTCAGATAGGGCATGGTATCTTTGGTGTTCACCGTTCATATGTGGATCAGATTCGTTTGAGCATCTTATACCATTAAACACACAGGAGAGAACAGGATTGGTCATTGGGCATAACGTTGGGTATGACAGAGCTCGTGTTCTCGAGGAATATAATCTTAAACCATCGCAAACATTTTTCCTTGATACCCAATCTCTGCATGTTGCATCTTCGGGTCTTTGTTCAAGGCAGAGACCTAAATTTCTAAAGACCCGTAATAATAAAAGGCAGCCAGTTGCAGAAGATGATATTGAGTTTGGGAATGATCAAATGGCTTCAGCATTGACGGATGTTGATGTAGGATCAGATCCAGAGGTAGAAGAAGATCCATGGTTGAAGGTTTCTGCTATGAACTCTTTGAAGGATGTGGCAATGCTGCATTGCGGAATTCGAATGGATAAAGATCCTAGAGACCGCTTCGCTACAACGGATAAAAATGAGGTGGTAAACGATTTTCAAAATTTGGTGGAGTATTGTGCTACTGATGTAGACACCACTAGTAAAGTGTTTGACAAGGTGTGGCCACTTTTTTTGGAGAAATGTCCTCATCCAGTGTCATTTGGTGCCTTACGTTCTTTAAGCAGTTGCATTTTACCGACACGGCACAATGAATGGACAAGTTACCTAAACCGCTCAGAAATGATATACCAAGAATCGAAACGAAACATCGAGGATAAAATCAATCAAATTGTAGAAGATACTGCAAAAATGAGTGGAAAAAAGAGTATTGAGGAAATTTGTAAAGATCCTTGGTTACGACAGCTAGATTGGACTACGAAACCTATAAAGTTAACCAAGAAAGGTATACCAGTCAAAAACCAGAAGCTTCCAGGTTATCCAGAATGGTATAGATCGCTGTTCCCCAGCAAGACTGAAACCCGTCCTCAAGTCACCATCAAATCAAGGAACGTTCCCATTTTTTTCAAACTTTCCTGGGAAGGTTATCCTACAGTTTGGACAAGTAGTGGTTGGTGCTTTGCTGTACCGGTAGATTTGATGGACAAGTTTAAGGCTAAAAACTATAAGATGGCTGACCAAGAAGTGATTGAGACGTACTCTTCGGAGACTAACTCCGTGTGCCCAGGTGCAGCAAATAATCAGGTTTTATTTAAAATTCCTCATCCCAATGGTCCGCAATTTGATTGTACCACTCTCCTAAGTAAACCTTACATCCATTATTTTGAGAAAGGCATATTGGCTTCGGGCTCTTCGTTTGCTCGAGAAGCACTAAATATGAATTTATCTGGTTCCTATTGGATGGCGGCTCGTGAAAGAATTATGAATCAATTTAACGTTCCCAGTTCTAAATTCCCTAGTCAGTTTGCATCCCTAGATCAGTCCACTAAATCGGCTGGGGGAGAAGATTTAGGTATTATTCTTCCTGGTATTGTTCCCATGGGTACTGTAACGAGAAGAGCGGTGGAAAACACTTGGCTAACCGCGTCTAATGCAAAGAAAAACAGAATTGGATCAGAGTTGAAAACACAAGTACAAGCGCCTGAAGGCTATAGCTTTATCGGTGCTGATGTTGATAGTGAAGAATTATGGATTGCATCGTTGGTGAGTGATTCAGTTTTCAATGTCCATGGTGGTACAGCGATTGGATGGATGTGCTTGGAGGGAACCAAAAATGAAGGAACCGATCTACACACTAAAACTGCTCGAATTCTAGGATGTGATAGAAACGAGGCAAAAATCTTTAACTATGGTAGGATATATGGTGCTGGTGTGAAATTTGCAACACAATTATTAAAGAAATTTAATCCATCGTTGCCGGACGAAGATGCACAGACTATCGCTAATCAACTTTATGAAAACACAAAGGGCAAAATCCATAGGTCCAAGATTTTTAAAAAATTTTGGTTTGGCGGGTCTGAATCGATTCTTTTCAACAAACTGGAAAGTATTGCTGAGCAAGATGAGCCTAAAACACCGGTTCTGGGATGTGGAATTACTTCTTCGTTGATCAAAAAGAACCTGAGGAGTAATACCTTCCTGCCTTCGAGAATCAATTGGACCATCCAATCGTCGGGTGTTGATTATTTACACCTTCTTTGTTGCTCTATGAATTATTTGATAGCCAAGTACCACATTAAGGCTCGGTTGTGTATTTCCATTCATGATGAGATTAGGTTTCTCGTTGCTGATGAAGATAAGTACAAGGCTTCAATGGCCTTGCAGGTGAGTAACATTTGGACTAGAGCAATATTCTGTGAACAATTGGGGATTCACGACTTACCTCAGAATTGTGCTTTTTTTTCAGCGGTAGATATCGATAAATTATTGAGAAAAGAAGTTGACATGGACTGTGTTACTCCTTCAAATCCTAACCCAATTCCACACGGTGAATCAATCGACATTAGGAGCTTACTGAGGAAACCAGAGGCCATGCTTATTAAACCAGATCCCACAATAGATGTTTCACATTTCCCTGCTGCCTACAGAGAACCTGTTTTTTCCAAATATAACAAGGCCCATAACAAACAGTACCGGAAATATCTCTTGAAGATGCAGTTACAAAATGCTAAATGGAAGGTAGATGATCTAGAGACAGCTTATCTACAGGAAACTCAAGAGTTTGTGCTAAAGCAGAAGATGGATGTTTCCTATGGTTTATTAGATTACTTGAAAGATATTAGACAAAACAAGAATATGAAGAAGAGTATTATGGATACCACGATGTTTGGTAAGGAGGATGATATCTTTGCGTTAGGGCAACGTGTTGAGGCAGCAGTTGATGCGCCACAAGCTACTAGTCATCGTCAACGTAAGAGCAAGAGGACGACTAATAAACGCACGACACTCTACCGTGGTAACAAGTCTTTCGAGGCATTTTACAATAGTGTGGATAAACCCCCAGAATATATCCATTCTTTGGGTGAACCTTTTGAGGTCCCCGTGGAAGATGTTGTTCGGGAACTGGTAACGGATAAACCAGAAGCTCCTAAACGTATAAGAAAGTCGAAGAGATCATCACCTGGAAAGAGAAGCACCATCGATGGTAAAACCAAGAAATTCAATGATGATGAAAACAAAACTTCCATCAACCTTAATGATAGACACAAAGAGCATACACAACAAAAATTTCATTAGAACAATTATTTAATTATCTATAATAATCAATTTATGATGCCATTATGACGTTCCCAATATTGTTTGACTAAATCATCAACATCTTGCTTCGTCTTTCCAGACTTTAAGAATTTTTTCACGCTCTCTACCATCTGAGTATGATCTAAATCGTCTTGTCTGTCCCATAGATGCTTTGTTTGGATGGATTCATTGACATACACGTCATTTCCAAAACGAGAGACAACTTCTTTCGGTTTCGAACTATCTCTAGTATATTCAACTGACTGCTGCCTATTTTCCTGTGGTTCTTCAGTAGCTATCATCTTTAAGGCAACACCATCAGCCCCCCAGATGGAATCTTGACCTTCCATCAACTCTTTATTCTGTTCATCTTGCGCTAATTCTTCTGCTTTATCATAAATCTCCTTCTTTTGACGGTATCCATCAGTAACAATCTCTTCTGCATTTTCAGAACCTTCCAACTTTCTTTCTAACCGTGTCTTTACGGATTGAGCATGTAATCGATCTAATTCTCGACGCCTCTTGGATTCAAGCAGTTGATCCATATAGCTTGAACCCCGGGTCTCTGGTTCATTATCCTTGGATAATTCCTCTTTTTGGATTTCATTCTGAGCTATCTCAATACCTGCAGAACCTTCTTTAGCTCTTTTCCTCGATTGTTCAGTTTTTTCCCTTACGTAGTCCATGAATCCATGCTTACCATCGGCAGTCCCATCATCGTCATTGAAAACACTGGATTTCTTCCTCTTAGCCATAATTCATACCTCAAAGTTCAAGGACAATATCTGATAGGCTTAGTTTGAACTTCTTTTTGTAGATTCAGCGATTGTCTTCTTGAGTTCTGTGTTTTTGACATGTTTTGATACTAGGATAAAGGAGAAGGTAACTTGACAACTTAAGCTTTAACAGGTTATCGATAGAAATAACAATAAAACAAGAGAAGCTGGAACCGGAATGTCATTCGAATGGTTGAATATTCCAGGTCTTAATACAGCAGATACTACTGGGGATTCTGGTTCCAGTGTATCTCAACCACCGCCTACTGTTTCATTCAATTTTGACGGTCCAAGTGTGAGCCATATTCAACAGCCAAATTCTGCTCTACATTATCCTTCTCAAGATTTTAAGGGTGACCAAAAGTCTATGACTAATGGGTTAAATGGCTGGGGTGGTAGTCAACAATTGTCGCAGGGGGATGGAGTTCAATATCAAACTGGACAGCATCCACAACAATATCTACAACAATACCAAAATCATCCATACCAACAACCACAATACCTGCAGCAGTATTCAAGCAAGTACCCGCAACAGTCACAGCAGCAGCAGAAATACACTCAACAACAGTCACATTATTCTTCACCGCCTCACTATGGTGGTACGCATGGACAAACGGGCCGACTTATTCAAGATAATTATAGAGAAAGTCAAGAGGATCTCAGGGTCCCTCTGTCACTTTCACGGTCTCAATTAACCAAAGAAGAAATTCAGACCTATTTAAGGTGGTATAACTACATTACTGCTAGGACCCACGTTAAGCTGGTAAGACTGGGAGACGTGTTCAACTTTTTATCCAATTTCAGGCTGTCAGAAGAACTGAAGATACGAGTCACAGCAATATTTAGAACCTGTAAAAATGCGTTGAATATCGGTCAATTTTTTGCAGTCCTAAGGTTAATTTCAAAATCCCTGTTGGAAAATATTATGCCTGAAAGAAAGATGATTTTAGAGAAAGCACCCATACCAAGACCTCCATCAATATTGTGTACTAATGCTAAGGAAGAAACTTATGAAGAAGTGGAAGAAGATAATGGTGATAGTGGTGATAAGGTTGATTTTGATTCGTTTGCATCGATGTTATTAACAGGTAGCAAGCCAGGCAAGAAAAGATTAAGAAGGAAAGTAGTTAATTCTACGCATAGAAATAAAAAGGTTAGATTTTCTGAGAGGGTTACGTTCCAAGATCCTCCCACTGAGACTGAAGATATTCCAAATGGAGCTGCACCAGTTGACGATCAAGATGACATTATAGATTTTTCGTTACCGATGGACCAACTATTGAAGAGAATGGCCAAAAAGAAGGAAAGAAGCTCTGCTCTTGTCTCGCAGCTACCTAGCGAACAACAGGAAACTGAAGAAGAAAAGGAAGTATTGGAGGATATGAAGGACTCTCTTTCTCATTTCAAGCAAATTCAAACACCAGATATGCCGGGCGTTTCTGAACAGATGGCTTCCGGAACTGTTCCTAATGGCGCAATTATCAATGGTTCTGGAGATGGGAGTAATGAAAAACAACCTCAGCAGGTCCCTCTCCAACCTCTAAAGCCAACTTCAACAGGTTCCGCAAATTATTTATTCAAGTCAGCGTTTACACCAACAGCTCCTCAAGGTAATTCATCAGAGAATGGTGGAAATGATGACAAGGCAAACGAGGTTGATCTACAACCTTTGAAACCAACAGCCACAGGGTCCGCTAATTACTTGGTTCGGAGTCAATATGACGCACAAACGCAGCCCCAACAACAACAACCCCAGCAGCAACAGCAGCAACAACAGCCTTCTGGTGGTCTTCAACCCCTGAAGCCGACCGCTACAGGCTCTGCAAACTATTTGATGAAATCACAATTTGAGCAGCAACCAATGAGTGAGGCTCAACCACATCCAAGTCCTAATCCAATTGTAAGTCCTGCTATGGGTCAAGATGATATTTCTCCGCCACCAAGTAAGAACCAGTACATGAATTTTAACCAGCCCCCTCAAAACCAGCAGCCGTTACAGTATCCACGGCCCTTGTTACAACAACAAACTCCTTCCCCATCTAATCAATATCAACAACCAAATTTACAATCCCAAAGCTCACCCCAACCCCCTAATCCGAATTTATTGGCGGCTCCTAATCCAGCTCAAAATTATTTCCAATCATTGTTATCACCATCGTCCTCTCCAAATCAACCTAATTTAAATGTTTCCAATGGAAATAATAATTTGAACATGCCTAACCTTAATCGAAGCCCGAGTCCGTACATGAATTCACCCAATTTATCTTCTCAACAAGGTCCAACCCAACCCCCTATGATGTATAACAATGGGTATCAATATCCTTCACCAATGCCCCAACAATCATCACAGCAACAGTCTCGATATTATACACCCCCACAACAACGAATGCAGTATCCTCAGAGTTATGCAAGCAATATGTCACCAATGTCAGGTCAGAATACCTATTCGATGCCATCGCCAGGTCAGGCTTATAGCAATCGTGGTAACATTTTGGGTGATCTGAATAGCTTGCAGCAGCAAGTAGATGCCTTGCAAAATGTCTACGGTCGTCGTTGATCAGTACCTAATATATAGAGTTATGAATGGAGTAAATAGTACTAGTTATGGTTTAGAAACGATTTATGAGGGAAACTGAGCATCTCATTGTCGATTAAACAATTTCTTTTTTGGTTAGAAGATTGAAACTGCATTGTATGAAGCTTATGTTGCAGTACAAAATGTTAAATCGAATTTTCCTTTAGTTAATCGCCAATCCATAGAATAGACATAAAAGACGAGAACACACAGTGTAAGAGTTGCACAACAAAAACCTTCGAATCACCTCATCAGCTAATTTCACAGTGAATTTTTTTTATTTTTATTTTTTCGGTTCCTTGACTCTGTTAACATGATTCCTTCTGAAGTTTGATAATGGCCTAGCGAAGATTAAATTCCTAAGCTAACCCATATCATATAACATTCCAAAATTTGCAACTGTTTCGTAATATTTTTCAGAAGCGTATACTAATTTCTAGCTATGAATAAAGGTTCTAGAGATGTTTTCTGTTATTAGAACTTAGTGTTTTAGGGCGTCACACTGACACTTCGCAGTAGGAGCACCGAAAAAAACAACAAAACAGCAGAAATAACAGGAAATATATAACAAGAATAATAATCCCAAAGCTTCAAAACTTTCCGAATGTTCTAAGCATACTCACTTTTACATAGGGACTTTTTTCAGCCTGATTTCATTTCGCCATACCATGATTTCAAACTCTAAAAATTTTTGAAAATTACCAAAACTACATTCCTTATATATTTTTAATCTGCAGATTTCAATAAAAGTACTCTCATCTCTTCAACATGAACAGCTAGGTAGTTATGTGTATTTTGTTTTAAATCTTTAAGATCCATGATAATCATACAGGTGTTCGTAAGTGATGACGCGTAGGCGTTTCGCGAAGTTCTTCATGTACTTAAATAAAGAACATCAAACATGATCTTTAAACACCAAACCCAAAAACTCAAAGGGTTCTTCGATAAAAACAAACAGTACCATTTCCAAGGGACTTTCCACTCAAAGTCTGGTTGCTTACCTTTAATTTACTGGAAAGCGATTCTTTTTTTTTTTTTTCTAAAAGTTTTAGCCCTATTATACTATTATAAAGATGTCGTCTTCAATGCCATATGATCCATATATTCCCCCAGAGGAGAGCGCTGGTCCAAACAAAGCTGCAGCTTTGAAAGCGGTATGTTAAAATTTTAATCTTCGAGTAATAATAGAATCTTGAATGGAAATACTGACGAGATGATTTTTAGGAAATTGATGATACCGTTGGTATTATGAGAGATAACATTAACAAAGTAGCAGAACGTGGTGAAAGATTAACCACTATTGAAGATAAAGCTGATAATCTTGCAGTATCAGCCCAAGGTTTTAAAAGAGGTGCAAATAGAGTCAGAAAACAAATGTGGTGGAAGGATTTAAAGATGAGATTATGTTTATTCTTTGTATGTATTATTTTAGTTGTGGTTATTGTTGTTCCTATCGTGGTGCACTTCAGTTGAACTAGTTTTATGCTATTAAAGGTGGTCTATATTAGGGATTAAAGAGTAATAATAACAGTATAAAAAATAAAAAATAAGAAATAAAAAAAAAACAAAACTTTTCTGTGGGTATGCGTTTGTTTATTAGGAAACTCGTCCCAGAGGTTTTTGAGATTCAGTTAAGCGCATTTAGCGACATCGCAATGGCATATGTGGGGAATCTTTAATTAAAGCATCTCCATTAATGACTTGATCTGCGTTCTACAGATGTATATTGAGAAATATATATATATACACTCACATACATATATATGTCACCATCATAAGTATTACCAGTTATTCGTTATTTATATGGAGTCGACCTTTGACGCTAGTTCATTGACAGCTATGCATTTTTTTTTTTTTTCGTTTATCTTTATATTTTCTATTGTTTCGTTATAAATCTGCTTTATCAAATCAAGCTTATTCAGTAACGTGAATGATCGAATAATTCATTTATCGGATTGAAACCTACTGAGTTTCTTCTTCGTTCCCAAATCCATCGGAGAAAGAATTTGATTCTTGTACCGAGACTTGTCTCGTAACCAGTTCAACTACTCTTCTAGTCG
Organism: Zygosaccharomyces gambellarensis; assembly: GCA_030571545.1. Classification (NCBI taxonomy): domain Eukaryota; kingdom Fungi; phylum Ascomycota; class Saccharomycetes; order Saccharomycetales; family Saccharomycetaceae; genus Zygosaccharomyces; species Zygosaccharomyces gambellarensis. Next base: position 165,557 of record JAJLXU010000022.1, read on the forward strand.
TTGGTAGATTTAACCACGCTGGAATGTATGCTTCAATCTTACGGAATTGTCTAGTTTCCATACCCACATACGGATCTTCGAATGGACCGGTTTCAGTTTGCAAAAAGATATCATCACTATGGACCTTTGATTTACCATCTGATGATAATGATGCGCCTTTTTTAACTTTTTCAGCGACATAGTTGAGGATTTCCACACTAATTGGAGCTTCATAATCAGCTACTGCATACTGGGTCATTAATTTTTGCATTTGTGCTGGTTTCAATGATGTACAGATTTCACATAGTAATTTAATATCATCCAAATCTTGCTTTCTCAATTGTAGCAACTTCGAGGTTTGTACCAAATGTTGCAAACACTCAGCACCTTCAGGAATGTAATGTGTCTTACACCATTCTTCCAACCTAGTAACATTGTAATTCAATTGCAATCCACGTTTCCATGATAAGAAGTTACGTCTCATAATCAAATCATTAAAACAGATTGCATCCACATAGTTCAGAAGAATCAAAACAGTATCTTTGAAAACTTCGTTTTCTACATGGAACGATTTCATGCACCAATAAATACTGTTGAAGAAAGTTAAGATATCATCCATGGTATATTCGGGACCAGAACCAAATAAATTAGATAAAAATCTGTTTGGTTCATTCTTAAACCCTGGCAATGATTCCGATAAAATCACCGCGGGAACAGCTTTTTTTTGTAAATCCTTTTGTAATTTTTTCAGCCAGATGTTATAGATGTTATAACTTAATGACTCAAAATCCTCCCTCAATTCTGTAACAAGAACCACATATTCCTTATATTCATCTTCTGTTAAACCCTTGTTATATGACTCATCATTTAAAATAGATTCCTGCGCAAAGATGACAAATGAATACAGCTCACGGACGTTAGTCAACCAGAATGCACCACCAGGAATCACATCTGCACCTTTGAGACCTTGAACCACTTTTTGGATCGTAGTCAACACTTCTGCAAGGAATCCTTCACTTTGCTTGGTGAGACCTAATCTCCACATATCACTCAAAATAATGATTAAGATTCTTGCTGGGTACAACACTTCTCTTTCACTCAGTTGAATAGCAACACCGGAGTCTGGAACTTTGAACGCCTTAATTAGACCTTCAGTAACTTCTTCGTTGAGTACTTTGGTGTCTTCCAATAATCTGTACAATTCATCATTAATTTGTGAGAGAGTGCTCATGGTAGATTTATTATCACCCATACCATTAACATTATTGTCAATACCCAGCCCAGTGAAAGGAACTGTAGTGGAAGGTCCATTCATCGAAATCAAATTCTTTTGACCTGGTGACACAGCGTCATTGCCATTCATACTGTACCTCTTTGAGTTTCTTGGAGTCTGAGCATAAGTGGCACCAGCAGCCATATGGTTTTGTAAGCGTGAAATTTCTTCTTTCAAGGATTTCACTTGATCATGCAAATCAGAGTTTTGAGTCTTGGAATCTCTTAATTGACCCTTTGTACTTTCCAATTCTTCCATGGTAGCTCTGGATTCCTCTTTAATCTTATTGTGCTCTCCAGTAATGCTATGAACCTCTCGTCTAACCTGCTCTACTTGCAATTCTGCCTCCTTCTTTTGGTCTTCAAGATCCTTATAGACATGATCATGAGCCATAGCTTGATTTTCCAGTGCTTTAGAATGTTCACGTTTCTGGTCTTCGATCTGCGATTGTAAAGTGGCTGATGCAGCCAAGGCTGCTTGTAGTTCCGCAATACGCGCAGTCATTTCCTTGTTAGCCTTTACTTTAGAGGCTAGATTTTGAGTCAATTCTATAACTTTGTTTTCCAATTGATAACTAACTTCTTGCAAGTGGTTAACTGACTTGGCTTCTGATTTCAATGTCCTTAATTTAGCCATTGCAGACCTTCTTCTGATTAAAGCCTGCACTTTAACCACATCTCTCTTGTTACTATTGAATTTCTTACGTGGCTGGAACGATCTAACTCTGCTTTGGATAGCAACAGCAGCACCAGTTTCATGCTTAGCCTTCATTTCCCTAGCAGACAACTGTCTCCTAACCAGAGATTGGATTCTAGTGACTGATTCCAAAATGGATGAAGTACGTGCTCTAACCACTTTAGCTCGGTATGAAGTTTGCGCACAAACAGCGATCTTTGTCATAAACTCATCCTGCACCCTGTGACGAACGATGAGACCACAGGCACCCGCTCCTAACATTTTCAGGGAACGTTGAGTGAACAGATACTGCTTACGCTGATATTTGGCTCTGATGTTTTTCTGAATTAAAACGCTTGAGTTACGAATCTTTTCCGATCTCAGTTTTTCGAAATATGCCAGCATACCAGCTTTGAAGAAAATCTTAGTATTACCAATTTGATATTTGTCCTTATCCGTTACAGTCGCATCAAGGATCATCTTACAGATTTGTACGACGCTCTCTTCGGTAGGACCCTCAGAGCCCAAAATTTTTGACCATTCATTGGAAGGTATCAAAATGTAATATCTAAGAACGAATTCACTAAATGTCCATCTAGAAGGGAATCCAGCACATGAAATCCTAATGGTTTCTAAAACACCACATGCTCTCAATTGCGAAAGAACCATTAAATTGTCAAATTTCCAAGGTTCCTTTTCACTGTTTGGCTTTATGCAACGGATGTAATGAACGTTGGTAGAATTGATAGTATCCATCAACTCAATTAATGATTGTTTAAACATTGAACCCAAGGTTGGTTTCCTCTGTACAGTTCTAGCTGGACCGGGTCTCTTTTGAGCTTGCTCCTGTTGTGCTTTCTTTGCTTCTTCTAAACGGGCTGCAGCCTCTTCTAAATTTTTTAAAATATCTTGTAAAGTTTCACTCTTTGTAGCTTTTAGGACCTCTAGATGACCATCGGAAACAGTATCTCTGTTCTTTTCAATGAAACCTCCCACATCATAGGCAACATCATGGGCGTAATGACTAACAACGAATTTAGTTTGTCCAAATCTTGGTTTGGAAAAGACTTTATCGGTAGGTGGCTTATCCAAAGTTTGATACAATTTCTGGGTCCAAGATTCATCAGAACCCGCAGGTAATCTAGACTCTTCATCCAAAAGTGATAAAATACCCAGTTTATTTTCGATTAAGTCGATACAAGGCTGATTATCGTTAAACTCGATGAATGACCATTCAATTTCTTCTTTCACGTATTCCTCCTGCTCCAATTTGAAAACGTGCTGATTGAACTCCTGTTGTAATTTTTCATTAGCATAATTAATACAAAATTGTTCGAATGAATTCTTCTCAAAATGTTCAAAACCATAAATATCTAGGACACCGATAAAAGATTCCACCTGATCACTAACTTCGGGATTACAAAGAACTGTATTAATATTTTCCACTAACCAATCGAAAAGAGCAGAGTAGATGAATTTGGCAACGGAGTCCCTAGCGACCACCGCTTGAGCATAATTCAAATTCGATACAATTTTCTCGGATCTTGTATTAATTTGCTTCTTCGTAATCCATTTAGCGAAATCGTAGGAATCAATTCCGAGTAAATCACAGGCTATCTGCAAATTAGGTTCGTCAGATGAAAGGGATGCATCATTTCTTGTCTTTTTAATTTCAATGTTACCTATGTGTAAAAGTGCTGCTAAAATTTTGAAGACTTGAGATTGAGTATGTTGAGCTACACCAACTAAGGTCAGCGCATCTATTGTAGTCTTATATTCATGAGCATCATCGACACCTGGAATCTCCGTATCACCACCTTGATTCATATAAGTATAATCTTCAGAACGTGTCAATTTCAATTCCTTTTTAACCTCCTGCGGTAGCCCAGAAAGCATTTGATAGAAAACGTGGTAGTTTCTTTCCACTTTGGGCTGATAAACCAAACGTGAACGCTCCAAAAGATAAGTTCTAATACGTGCACCAATGATGGAAGTGTTTTTATCAAAAAGAATCTCCAAATACTTACCAAATCTAGAAGAATTATCATTTCTAGTGGTCTTTGCATTACCGAAAGCTTCCATAATAGGGTTTGTCGCCAGAATCTTTTGTTCAGTTTCTGACATTTCTACTTGATGCTGCACGTTATCCATAGCACTAGAATTTTCCTCTTCAACCGATGCAAAATATCTCATAATATATTTGGCTGAAACAGTCTTACCAGCACCGGATTCACCACTGACGACAATTGTTTGGTTTTTCTTATCATTTTTCATCATCCTATATGCATCCTCGGCAATGGCAAAAAGGTGCGGTTCTAATTCACCTCTTCTTTTACCAGCATAAGCTTGGATCATATCCTGACTATAAAGCTGATCTACCCTATCAAATGGATTAGTCGCAATCAAAACTATACCTGAATAAGTATAAATATTCAACTGCGAATACCGTTGCTTTATAGCATGCAAAACTGCAGGCTCATTCAAATACGAAAGAGACGTCAAATCTTCAGTGGCTTCTAAAATTGGTGGGTTTCTTAACTGTGGTAACTTTTGATTACTATCGTCATCATTACTGCTACCTTCCTTTACTAATGAATTCGTAACTATTGGAACCACGTTACCATCTTCTAGAGTTAATTCTAAATGATGTTTACCGTCTTTAAACTCATATTTGGTTACTTCACCACCTATCCATCCTTCCTTTTCGTGAGGGTACCAACACCTTGTCCCCACTTCAAATGACATTGTGTATTGTAATTAAATGCAATGTAAGGTAATTTGAAGTAAACTAAAACCAAAGAAAAAGGAAGAGCTTCGAGTGTTTGACAGAAAAATTCTAATTGCCTCTAATTGATAAGGTAGGTAGGTGATAATATATCTTCAAATCTCTTCCTTGCTGAAAAGTGTCTTTTAGGTGGGTTTGTTGGCTTTCAGATCAACGTTCTTGAAACTATGGATCGATGTTTTGGACAACGGTAAACGTGTTTTGTTTTGTTTCACGAAGGAAGTAACCGGGTAACCACAAACACATATCACAAAACACGAACTACTCAGGGTAATGGTCATAACGCGAAAATGTCTTTACGCGTTCCCGCGCTATACGAAAATGCCAAAAAATATTTCCGATACGGGGAGTTGAACCCCGGTCTCCACGGTGAAAGCGTGATGTGATAGCCGTTACACTACATCGGATTACACGTGATAGAAGAGAATCATAACTAAAGCTTAGATAAGTACCAGAGGAGGCACGTGTAAGGTAGTTCTACCGCCGAAGTTCTGACTTATAAGAATCCTTTGAAAGAACATCGAGACATTACCCTGGTCGAAAAGCCTTTAGATCATCGCCGTATCTTAACCAAATATGAATGGCCCTGGGTCCAGGACATGTACTGGATGCGTAATACTCATATATAAGATACCAGAACAATAAATATATAGAATATACGAAGACTTTCTAGTTGTCAATATAAAAGCCTCTACCAATGCTTATACGTATATTGTTTGTAGCTGTAATAGATATAGGTTGCAACGATATCTTGGTGATTTTTTATTATGTCTTGTCATCTTTTCAGAATCGAACTCACACCTCTTTGAAAAGACCCAGGGTTCGAGTCTCGTTCTACAACATACATAATTTGGATCTCATGTGTTTCTATGTCGTTGTCCTTTTATGATGAATCAAAGAATATTTCCAACCAGCGTATAGGGAATTATTATTTGCAGTTGCGCCAGTTTACTAATTTTAATAATCACATAGGAAGACTTACCAAAAATCTTTAAAAAAGATCTTATGGATCATAGCCGATCTAATAATTCGTGAACAGATTGTATTATTTCACTTTGGATATGAGGAATTCCGCTGAGATCAAATTCCTCTGGAACCCTTTCGGTAATTTGCTTTTTAGTTGGAAAGGGAATCATAACATTCTTATTTAAAGCTTTCATGCGAAGACCACTCAAAATCTCCCTTAATTGAGAACTGAATTTGGATCCACTATGTGCACCGTAGCTGACAAGTATAGCAGGCTTGTTATTCCACTCGTGGAATAGGTGGTCGATCGCACTTTTCAAAGCGGCAGGATATTCTTAATTGTATTAAGGGGTGACAATTTTGAATGTGTCGTACTTAGAAATTTCTCAGCTCCAATTCTTTACGCTGTCCTCTTCTTAATCCTTTGGATCTTTAACTATCACAGGAGGTAAGGTACTAGTAAACATATGCAAATCCCATGCCTTTAAATCTACGACTGATAGGTCGAATTGTTGGTTTCTGTTCTCATTTTCAATCACATTGTACACGTATTGACTTACTCGAGGACAGACTCTTCTATTCCTCACAGAACTAACGATAATAGCAATCCTACGAACTGTCATTGAACTACCAATCAATATATACGGAAGTGTTTTTCATATGGATGCTGAGATAACCTCGGAGCTTGATAGTTTATCAAAGGAATCTTAACATTTTGATTATCAGATTTATCTCTGGGTTACCCGAAGGAGCTAAAAAATTAACATTGATATAAAACAACATCTTCCGAGTTTTGATAATCGTTGCAACTAATAGCAGCAAGGGACACAAATGAGTCTATTCTCATAGTGATCAAGTTGCATTTAAAGGCACTTAAATAACCTGAATTCTTACTGGGATGGTTTTCATCACATTGGCGAATCCAGAACCTTGATGTTGAGTTTCGAGAATAGTTCACCGATATGATTTGACAGTGGTGAACGTTGGAAAAGCGTTAGTGCATTTGGAGAAGACGTGGACTGCACCCAACCTGATCAATTTCACAAAAAGAGTCTTATAGACAGAAGAACTATTTGCTGAAAAATTGGTTGGGATATGAAATGAGCCCGATGAATAGTATGGTAGTTGGATAAGAGTTAGAGGTAATCAAGATTGTGCTCTATCAGATGAAGTAGTAAGGATGTTCGCCAAGTTCAATGTTAAAGTATAGATAGCCATAGAAATGTGAAGTGTATCTATACCCACTGAACATCCCAGAGAACTGTAAGCTAGCTTTCGTCTTTTATCTCTGACGAGGTACCAGTCGTCCAGTCGTTCGGTCGTCCAGTCATTCAGTCGTTTGATTATACAATTGCAGTTCTATAGAATCTTCTGAATTGGAAGCTGGCGCCGGATCATTCGCTGTCGAATTATTTACTGTCGGATCTGACCCTCCTATTTTTTTTCCCACGATTAACATAGTATTTCCTATGGGGCGAAGAACAACAATAAGAATCCCAAATACAAAGGTTACAATACGTTGTTTACCATCTATGAATTGATAAACTAGTCCGGCAATCTGAAGACCATTCAAAATGAGCACTTCGAATAACAGACTTCCAAAATATCTAACACGACCCTT
>JAJLXU010000023.1:0-59684 GCA_030571545.1 Zygosaccharomyces gambellarensis
AAAAAAAAAAAAAAAAAAACGAAAAAGGAACCGTGAGAGCAGAAGAGAAGGTAAAGCTAGAGGAGTGGTAGCACTTATCAATCCAATCAATTCAAATATACTATAGCCCTAAATATTGGCCTTTCAGCATTTTCTTGTACTTTTCTTCTTCTTGTTTTAATTGTCTTGTCCTTTACATTGTTTTCCAACTTCTTTTTCCAATCTCCATCTTCTTTTCCAACTAAACCACCGCATCACGTGTTAGCGACAGAATCAGACCTCACAAACATAGCGGCAGTGTCCATGCTATGTCCACACTCTTGCCCCTCTAATATGAGTTACATACTGTTAAATCAGACCCTAATAGCTTTTATAATACTTTAGACCCTAGCTAATCTCAGTCATGTGCCTTTCTATGCACATGTCACGTTACCTATTTTCTGCTCTGAATACAACACTTGTTCTCCAGAATCTCATCTCAGGGAACCAAAACGTTATTCTGCGCCCAGTAAGATTTCATCCACACACCCGCCCCTATTGTTCAATGCGCATGGAACATCCGCATGGAACATTCTATATCTTGAAAAGAAGAAGCCTACATCTTCCCCCAGACACCTCTAGATCTCCTTTGTTCTCTGCACGTACTTCAGCCATACCGGAGACCGACGGCCCGTTCACCGCAGTGCAGTTGCGAGCCCGCCGCTTCTCCGCGAAAAAAAAAGGACAGTCACCTTCCTCGCGTCATAAGACCCTTTTCGTGCTGCGGAGTCCTATGACACCCAGATTCCACGACCAATTGGGTAATAGACCTTATGCGTCCATTATCTTAAGGGGTAATCTAGACGCGTTTTCTCAACGCTTACCGTATGAGGAAATAGAGATTTGGAAGAGGCATTTTCCACCGCGTTCAGCAAACGGATCGACATGGTGACCCTTTTTTTCCTTCCATCTGATCTCATGGCTACTGTTTCTACTGTTGACTTCCATCACTACGTGATTTAGAACAAGAGGAGGATAAAGAAAAGAAGCTACACGACTGAGCAACGGCTAGGGAGCCTCCTGCGGGATCGTTTAGGGCGAAAGCCACGCGTCGATCTGTGTTGTCTCGAATGTGTCCCATACTTCGAGGGACCATCTATTTTCGGTGCTTGCTTACAAGTAAGTATGTAAACAAGATGCATAATATTTTCCAAAACAACGATGAGGACTAAAGATTCAGACGCCCGTTCAGTTGCGTGCAGAGCTTGGCAGAGTACATTGCTCGTTTTAAATAATCGGTAGCCCTGACTGCTTGCTGACACGACTCTGCACAATCTTTTTGCATTTTGCATTTTACGTTTTTGCTTTCTTTTTTTTTTTTTTTTCTTTTGTTTCTATTTTCTTTATTGCACTTCGATTACCGTTGTTGTTAATTCCACTGGTTGGGATACCCACAACAGTCATTGCAGATTTGTCGAGTTTCTGGAAATTTGTACGTTTTGTTTTCTGTTTTGCTGCTTCCTGAGTATATATTAAAAGTAGAAAGTTCTTCCTCAAGATTGTAGTTCTTCAAACTGCCTGTCGGATCTGTGAGACAACAGATAGAAACCAGTCCGATTATACTTTTTTTTTCTTTTTTCCTTTTGAAAATTATTCTTTGCTAAGTTTCTTCTGTTTACTATCTTCCGTTGCCCGGGAAGTCATCAAATGTTGTACCGTTTGAGCAGTTGCTGGACAGTAACTCTGACACTGACTCTGCTGCTGATCGAATTGGTGGCTTGTGCCGGTGGTTTTGGAAATTTTCCAGAGGGTGGTGGTAGTAGTAGTGGAAGTGAGGGATCGCTTGGAGCTTCAGCGACTGGTGGTAGCCAGTCACGAACACAGTCTCAGGAGCAGGATTCTTCACCCAGTTCTTCAGCTGGCAGTTCAGCTGGGGCTTCAAACAAGTACGGATCTGAAGGCTCGAGTTCGAACCCTCGCAGTTACGCGGAGTCGTCGACTTCTGCTGTTGTTCCGACGACATCTAGTTCTTTTTCAGGAACTCCGACAACGAGCAGCAGTAGTCCAACCAGTAGTAGCAGCGATGAGGGTTCTTACTCTTCTAGCTCAGCTAGTAGGCCCAGCAGTAGCAGTTCGTCTGAGACGCCAAGCTCTTCGTCAATTGCAGCCACACCATCATCGTCATCCTACTCTTCTTCTGATACTTCAAGTGTGCCTAGTTCCTCGACATCATACCCGGCTTCGTCATCGTCATCGTCATCTTCGGGGGCTAACAGCATTTCTTCAAGTTCCAGTTACGAGAGTCCCAGCAGTAGCAGTACGCCAAGTAGTACTGCGTCAAGCAGCAGTTTTTCAAGTTCCAGTTATGAAAGTTCTAGCAGTAGTAGTAGTACGCCAAGCAGCAGTACGCCAAGCAGCAGTACGCCAAGCAGCAGTACGCCAAGCAGCAGTGCTTCAAGCAGCAGTACGCCAAGCAGCAGTGCTTCAAGCAGCAGTACGCCAAGCAGCAGTGCTTCAAGCAGCAGTACGCCAAGCAGCAGTGCTTCAAGCAGCGGCACTCCAAGTAGCAGCAGCAATGGCTACCCTTCTAGCTCTACATCGAGTTCTAGCTCAAGCTACTCGCCAAGTTCAAGTTCGAGTTTTGGCAGCTCAAGTGCTTCGAGCTCTTTGAGTAGTAGTAGTCCTGTGTTTTCAAGTACATCATCAAGGCCAAGTTCGTTGAGTTCGAGACCATCGAGTACTTCAAAACCTAGTTCGAGCGGCTACTTTTCGAAGAGTCCGAGCTTAAGTTCTAGTTACAGTCCAAGTTCATCCTCAAGTTCGGGCTACACATCGAGTTCGTGGTACTCCTCTTCCAGCTGGTCAATTCCAAGTTCTGGTTCTAGTTCTAGTTCGATCAGTTCATCCTATTCCCCAAGGAGCAGCCAAAGCAGTAGCAGTTCTCGATTCCCAAGTTCAACGAGTGGCAGCAGCAGTAGCAGCAGCATCGGTCCTAGTAGTTCTAGCTACACAAGTTTTAGTAGCAGTTCTAGCTTTAGCCCTAGTAGCAGTTCTAGCTTTAGCCCTAGTAGTAGCTCCAGCTACAGCAGCTCTTGGTTGCCAAGTTCAAGCTCCAGTTATAGGCCTAGTTCTAGTTCGGGTTCGGGATCTAGTTCTCGAAGTGGTTTCCTACTAGATGCGACTTCATTCAGCTCGGGCAGTTCAAGATCCTACAGTTTTACCAGCGGCAGTTCATCTAAGTCAACTACTAGTAGCTATGCCCCAAGTTCCAGCTCTAGTAGTAGTCAGAGTCCAATGTCTAGTTCATCGAATTATTACACTAGCAGCTCGAGCTATAGCTGGCCTAGTAGCTCATCCATTAGCAGCTACCGAAGTTCGACGAGTAACAGCGGAAGTAGTTCCAGGCCTTCTAGTACTATAACTTCTAACTCTTGGAGCTCGACCCCAAGTTCTAGTACTTTGAGCTCAAGTAGCACGCCAAGCTCGACTAGTAGCACACCAAGCTCGACTAGTAGCACACCAAGCTCGACTAGTATCACACCAAGCTCGACTAGTAGCACGCCAAGCTCGACTAGTAGCAGTCCATCAAGCTCTTCCAGCTTCAGCTCATCAAAGATACTGAGATCGGTGTTTGTGACTTCATATTCAGTGCGTTCGATAACGTCATCAAGGCCGATTAGCACCTTTACTGGTACAGCAGGTTCAAAAACCAGCCAATCTGTCAAATATTCAATGGTAGTTTTAACTAGTAAAGGAAGCGGATCTACTCAAACCCAAGTTGTTACGGACTCACCGACTGCCGGCAGTCGAAAATCTGCTAATAGTCCAAATGACGGTTACTGGGAATCACCGGGCAAAGTTGCTGGCACTTTTGTCCCCGTTGGTGTTGTTTGTCTATTGATTGTTTCGTTCTTGATTTGGGCAATGTTCATTCATCCAAGAAAGAAACAAAAGCAATTCGACACTTTCTACAACAACAACCTATATTCGCCAAGTTTGAAAAGTAATGCTGCAAGTCTCCATAACAGTAGACCTTCATCCGTTTCAGGCTTCGTGTACGCTGATGAAAAGGGTATTATCAATCCTAGGCAGCCTGGTCCAATCCTGCCATCATCGACAGATGATGAATCCTTCGAGATGCCAAAGCCCGTTGTTGTTGACCAAAGGTTAGATTTCCATCAAATGTTAAACAATTTAGATAACCATAGTTCAAAAGTCTCGCTAGCCGATGACGTTGACTACTCCAGGAAATTTTTGCACGTCAGCAACAAATGATGGAGTGGTGAAAGTAATAATAATGAAAAAAAAAAAAAAAAAAATAGAAGTCGATTTCTTTTTCGTTGATAAAACGGATCTTTCCCAGTTTTCCGACATTTTGGTTCCTTTCTTATTTTCGCTGACGCTGGTGAAAATAGCTTTTAGTTTTTTTTGTTTGAGTTGGTTTGTTTGGTTTTTCATCTTTTCCCTGCGCATTTTATTTTATTTCAAGTTTTCATTTCAAAAACCAATAATTTTTCATATCTCTTTCTGTTTTACCTGTTGTATTACTATCACTATAATTCACCCATCGTGCAACCAATTGGAGGTCTTTATCGTTGATTTCACTTTAAACGTAAAGGACTCCTTAGCGTTGTCTTTATATTAATACTATTATTCCAGTCGATTATACATAAATAATTTTCCACTTTAATAATCATTAATCTTTAATTGGCATTAGAGGAGTTCTTGTCGTGTTATATAGAGTCTTCTGTACTTTTTTATACAGAAGGTATTATTTCCGTTCAAGTGCCTAAATGGTTCATGGTGACTCTTAAAGCGGTAATGTAATAGGTCCTATAGAGCTTGGAGTTCCTAAAACGGTTTAACACTTGTACGCTTAAGGAGCGATTTTTCTACAAAAAGTTTGAGATTTTACTAAAGAGGTAATATTACAAGCGCATTTCTATTATTTTTAGAGTTCCGTCTGTTCTTGTACCAATTGAAGGTTATGAATTACATAAGAGAAGACAATAACTCGATTCAGAATCAGTTGATTACCACCGAATAAATGTTGAGGAAACCAAATATGGTATTAAAAAGAGAGCAGGACGCCTTATGAGTGAACTAGGGATTCTTGCAAGACAGCAGTGGGCAAAGACAATAAGCTCTCAATTTTCACAGATAGCCCATAGCAGCAAAGTCATGGTCGTGTCTACTACAAGCTCAGCGGCTAATAGTAAAGCGTTATGGTTTCAAATATTAGTGTTATTCAGATACAGATGACCTTAAAACGATTTCAACGCTAACGTAAATACCAAACGTATAAAATGATCCGGATTTATGGCTTAGAGGACCCTGACAATCGATTCTTGGAATTCGCATCCCAACAACTTAAATTAATAAAACTTTCTGATGAAATATTGGGTACTGAAAAAGATTGATTTGAAGGCCACTGGAGATTCATAGATTGTTGTTGCAGAGCTCAGTTCTCCTACGGCTGCTGTCATGGTTCTTCTTAAAGATATTTTAAACCAAGATTCTTCAGAGAATACTAATAACATCGAAACCTCTCCCGCTCCTAGTGTTAGGCCTTTGGATAAGAGAAATACTAGCTTGCCATCGCCCAATTTTAGTGCTCCATCTTCTAGCAATGGAAACAGTGATTCAGACGATGACAGCTCAAAATGCAGATTAGGTCTACCTTCGTCTTCCTCACATGTGGAGACCCCACAGAGTGGCACACCATCCAGTACAGAAGAGGAACTGTTTTCCTGTAAATGGGATCAATGTGGCAAAATGTTTAACCAACCGGAATTATTATATCATCACTTGTGTCAAGATCACGTCGGTCGCAAGTCTCAGAGAAATTTACAATTGGCATGTAAATGGAAGGACTGTAACGTGAAAACTGAAAAAAGGGACCATATCACTTCACATCTAAGGGTGCACGTTCCTTTAAAACCATTCGATTGCTCTAAATGTGGGAAAAAATTCAAAAGGCCCCAGGATTTGAAGAAACATTTGAAAGTTCATGTGGAGTCTCATATTGTAATTAAGAAGAAAAGAGGACCCAAGGTTGGATCAAAAAGAATACAAAAGAAACCCAAGGAGGAACCTGAAGTGGCTAGGAATAGGTTGTCCTCTGCGAGTAGCTCAATATCATCACCTTCACCAACTCCTGAAAAGAACTATCCACTGCAACAGACGGCTTTGCCTCGTATATCTTTCCAACAATTAATAAGTAATGAGATTCCATCTTATGAACCGGTCTACACGCAGCAACTAGGTACTAGACTAAGAACGGTTCTACCATCATTGAGTGAAGAAGAGTCTTTACCAAGATCACCTTCGGTTACTACGCAAAATGCAGCAGGGTTTTTCACTGCATTGTCGAAAAACATGTCTTCTTCATTGCCTAACCAATATAATACTGTCAAGCAACCCGTGGGTACTACTACTACTCCTAGCACCACTACTAGCACTACTACACCAACAACCAGCCCCCCCGTAGCCTCTGCCTTGCAACCCAGCTATAAACGTCCTAGTTATCCTGAGATTTACCAGTTGCCACCAATTGCACCACATCCAGCTAATGTACCACCTGAGAGGGTTACTACCGCTAATGGCGCATTACCTTCACTGAATTCCGTACCTGTGTTGAACCCGAGGTATAACAGTTTTGAAAGATTACCACATTTTAATGCCCCTGGACAGTATTTCAGCTCAAACCAAAAGAGCAACAATTCAGAAAGTACACAAGAAGAAGAATTACTTGCACAAATAGATTCATTACGAGTTGACGATCACGATTACAATGGTGACGACGACAATGATGACGAGGAATCTCAAGATATTTTTGAATCTCTTGAGATCGTTAATATCATTAGGGATTACTTGTTGTGCTCATTATTAGAACAAGAGTTTGAAGATGATGGTATTGAACAGGGATTTGATAATAGGAAAGATTTCGCTAGATTACCAGAGACTCATAACTTGCCAAGATACCCACAAGTCGTTATTTAACGGATCATCGCAGACGGCTCATCGCCTTTACGACTTTTTTTTTCCTTTCATTTTCCTTTCACTACGGCACTGGGTTATTAAATGTTAAGTAGGTTAGCACTATTATATTTTGTTATGTTTTCTTAGGTACTATATTGTTATGGATACTAAATATTCTTTGAATGTTTTCTTCTTAATTGAAAAGCCATTTGTTTTTATTGCATTATAGCGACGACCAGGGTAGACACCAATGGCTCAAGTGGAGAATGAAAATGCTCTTCAATACCAAGAAGCTTCCGATTCTGAGGTTTCGAATTCTTCTAGAGAATCCATAATAACTCCTGGTCCAAAAGATAAGGATTTGGCAGAATATGACTACGATGATGATGAACCTAATGTGGATTTTAATGGCCAGTTCCAACCACTTTTAAACGAAAACGTCTTTGTTATCAATGAAACTAAGGACGCTCTACTAGTGGGACTTATGGGAAAGCAAAGAATTTTCCTAGCTGGTGTATTTTGCCTCCAAGTAGTTAAAGGTGGAATCTTGTACGGTCATACTCATTACAGCGCTTCCAAGGATATATATACCATTTGGCATCCATTATGTGACTCTATACCGTCAATCCAAAGTTCTTTCTATGCAGGATGGGAGGAAGGCATTCATATAAGTGATGAACACGAGGATATTGTTGACTCTGATATGAAAGATTTCAGTTGCATTATAAAATTGCATAATGCAAAAATAGATAATTTATTACAAGTGAATAAATTATGTTCCGAAGTTAAAAACCCTTGGATTTTACAAGGAAGTTCTGGCCAAAACTTTACTTCCCCTGAATGTGGGTTTATGATTTTACAAGAAGGTTGGAATTCATTTGCACCGTTATACATTAATGGAGAATGGCTAAATGTTATAGAAAGATTGGGGCTTGCTCATAAAAATTCATCTCATGATATGCGGGTGATGGTAGTGGGTGGGAAAAATACCGGTAAGTCCACTTTACTCAGATTATTGGCCCAAAATTTCTTGTACGGAGGATCCTCGCAGGAGGACATTCTTTATTTCGATTTAGATCCTGGTCAACCAGAATTCTCTCCTCCGGATTGTATTTCAATTAATCAATTGAAAAAATTTACTAGGGTCCTGGGAAAACACATGGGTCAACCCTTTTTCCCCCCAATAAGGCAGCATTACTTGGGTTCTAATTCCCCTCAGGACATTCCACATTTGTATCTGCGATGTATCGATGAACTCATCGATTATTTGGATGAAGAAATGTATATGGGTACCTCTTTGATCAACCTACCTGGATGGATAAAAGGTTTCGGCTTGAACATTATTAACCATGTCATTGAGCGCTATAAACCAACCCATATTGTAATGCTGGAATCGAAATCTTCCAGACAGTATTTCGACGAGCTGGATACAGATACTTTGTTTTCAAGCTCACTAAGAGACGACTATTATGCTCAAATATTGAAAATTCCAGCAAATTTCAACAGTTTTGAAAACTCCAAGTTTTCAGCGGCAAATTTGCGAACATTGAATATGTTAGCATACTTTCACACGGAGGCAAAAACAAGATCTTCAATAAAATACAACTTCTCTCCATTACTTTTGAACCCTCCTTTACAGGTTTCTTTTGGAGATCGTGGTATTCAAGGAATACGATTTTTCGAAGAATTTGAAGATCTTCATAAGGATGACATTAGAAATGCTCTACAAGGTTCCATGGTCGGCTTATACTCTTGTTACGAAAAGCAGTTAAGAGATTACGTCGAATTTCGGGGAGCATTTCCCCTTTTAAAGGAATTGCCTTCAAAAATTGAATTCTTTTCATTGGCAATAATTCACTCAGTAGACCTTGAGAATGAATTGATGAGCATGTACATACCTGATTTCAGAGCGAATCGACTTGATTCAAACCCCGGAATCAAATGGATTATCATCCGAGGGAAGAGCGAAACGCCATTATGCGAGTTATACCCTTCAAGAACTTTTTTTAATGACGATAGAATCCCCTATATTTCTACAGACCGTAGGAAAAAGTATGAACATATTTGGAAGGTAAGGAAAAATGTTATGAGAAGGGGCCATCATTTAAAATAACTAGTGTGTGATTATGGATAGTATAGTGATCTATGATTATTACTATTATTTTTTACTTCTAGTATTATAATTGTCCTATCATCTCTGTATATATATTGTTATATATTACAAATTTGTTCTTTTGAAGTCAAGCATTTGTATTAGGGTCTTTTGAATCTTCGGTAGTCAATTCCACACCATCATTCCATCCTAATTTATTGCTTAATTTTTCATATTTTAACCTATCTTTGTCACTTACAGAAGGCCTTACCTTCTTCAAAGCATTCACAAAGTCTGACATGGTAACCATGATTTCTTCACTTGGATATGAAACACTTAAATCTTCAAATTCCTTGTCCAAATTATTTTCGACAACAGATTGGACCTGGTCATTTTTGAAGAAACTTCTCTTCAGTGCTAAAACTGCACTTTCTCTAACCAACGACGCTATATCTGCCCCTGAGAAATTCTTACAACGCTCATCACCTATTACTTCTTCCAAGTTGACATCTGATGAGAGTGGAGTCCCGTTAATTCTAACAAGAGTTTTTAGAATATCAGACTTTTCTTCTGCATTCGGTAATTCGATGAATAAGGTTTTGTCTAATCTTCCAGGCCTTAACATAGCAGGATCGATCATATCGGGTCTATTGGTGGCCCCTACCACAAATATACCTCTTCTATCATTGAGACCGTCCAATTCCGTTAAGAGGGTATTAACGACCCTAGAAGATGATTCTGACAGTGTAGCGTCTCTTCTTGGGACTAATGCATCCAATTCATCAAAGAATATCACACAGGGAATAGAAGCACGAGCTCTGGTAAAAACTTGTCTTATAGCTCTTTCAGATTCACCCACATATTTGTTGAGCAATTCAGGGCCCTTTATAGAGATGAAATTGGCACGAGATTCATTTGCCACGGCCTTGGCTAACAGAGTTTTACCGCAACCTGGTGGCCCCCAAAGTAGGACACCTGCAGGGGCACTAATACCAACCTTCTCATAGAGCTCTGGTTTTTTTATAGGTTGTACGATAGCCATATTCAACTCTACACGAACCTTAGTCAAAGCACCCACACTTGCCCAAGTAACATCGGGCACAGTAGCAAATCCTTCCCTTTTAGCGGTAGGCTGAATGGTTGGCAATGCCTTCAAAAAATCTTCATAGCTAATAGATAACTTAGACAATTGCTCTTCATTTAAGGGTTCCGGAAAGTTTTGAATGAATTTCTGTATTATTGAAAGCGGTAATGGATCAATCATATTAGCGGTATTCTTTAGCGACTTTTCACTTTCACCCTTCTTTCCAGCATCCTGATCAATGTCCATCGTATTTTCTGCTGTCTCAGTATTGCTGGCATAAACGTGAAAGATACGCTTGATGGCACAAGTACCAGCCCCCGTTATAAGAGCTTTCAGATCTGCACCGACAAATCCTGGGGTCAGCTTGGCTAATTTGATAAAATCTATTTCACCATCGATTTTTAAATTCTGTGACAATTTCTTTAAAATGTGTATCCTTGATAGTTCGTTAGGGACGTTAAGACAAATTTCTCTGTCAAACCGACCTGCTCTTCTCAAAGCAGCATCTAATGAATCCGGTCTATTCGTTGCTCCGATTACAATCACTGGTTTACCCTCAGTTTTTTCCATAGTAAGCTCATCTATAGATGTCAGCAATTGTGCAACGATCCTTCTTTCCATTTCCCTTTGAGCTCCGCCATCTCTTTTAGGAGTAATGGCATCAATTTCATCGAAAAACATCAAACAAGGTGCCAATGATCTAGCTTCACCAAATAAATCTCTAATCTTTTTTTCACTTTCACCTGACATACCACTAACAACAGAAGGCGCGGAGATAGATACGAAAGGGACTTGCAGTTCACCCGCCAAGGCATTGGCAATAGAAGTCTTACCACAGCCTGGTGGCCCATGGAGTAGCACACCCCTTGGTGGCTCCACACCTGTTGATATGTATATTTCTGGATGCAAAATCGGTAACCCAATCAATTCCATCAGTTGAGCCACCACGTCTTCCATACCACCAATAGATTCTAATTTAGATTGTGGTGGGCTTCTATCCTCCTTAGTCTTTTGTTTCTTCTGTTTTACCGGTGCATTTTCCTTGGTTCTCTTCTTTGAAGCCGAGGCATTAGTATTATCATCACCTGTGTCTTCCGCTGGGGTCTCCGTTTTTACATTCCACTGTTCTGTAATGCTTTTGTTCATATCGTTAATCTCTGGTGTAACCATCAAATTCTGCTCCTTTAGCTGTTCCTCAGACTTTTGTGCAGATGGATCCTCCTCTCTGTATTCAGGAAATGATTCGAATTCCTGTGCTTCTTCATCGATAACCTGTTTGAGTACCCTTTCTATGGACTTCTGTAGAACGACCTTTTTAACCCTCAACATAGTAACATCCTTGGACTGACAATAGGTAAAAATCTCTGCTCCTTTTAAATCCTTAGCAAAGCATATAGTTTCCATAGATTCGTCGTCATCATCATTTTCGGCGGTATTAGTCCTTTTCTTTTCAAGAGCCTTTTCCTCTAAGAGTCTGTATATGAGGTTCTCTATCTTGCCATCTAAAGAACCTCTTAATGGATTCCTCTTGGTTGTTCCTTTAGGCATGAGAATTAAAATCGATGGATGCAGTGGAGAAAAGTTTCAAATACCAATAGTCATCTCGATGCTCATCTCGATGCTCATCACATTTCAATCTCATCTCAGAATTTTTCATGTTGACAAAAACATGTCACACCACACGAATGTAGATCAAAAATTAGGGAACGTGATAAAGGCTTTTGGCTGGGTTACCAAGGTGTCAGGTCTATTATAAGCTTTTGCCGCCGAGAGTTCCTGGGGTATAAGGATTTCCAATCAGAGGCACTAGAGATGACTGGTACTCAAATGCACATCCAAATACCTACAGTAGCTATTACCTACAACAGGTGAAGTGCGCTACGTGATTAAAGCGGATATTCTACGTAATAGACTAAACTATAATACACCACATGAACATCTAGAAACGTATTACTAATCCCGTTATTATTATTACTACCATTATTTTCGTTAATATAGCTATCGGGTGCTACGATGAATAGGTATCATTAGGTAGAAAACACCCATAGGAACCAGCCTCTTTCCATGCTCGTCCTTCTACTTGCAAAAGTAGCGAAACAAAAAATTCATGAAATGAAGGAATCCTCAGTATTGACTTGTTTGGAGGCAGTAGAATTATCCTTGAAAGATGCTGAATTTTCGTGCACTTGAAGTTTGGAGTTTTTAGCCTCCAGATCTTGTGGCTGCGACAACAATCCACTCGATACTTCTCTTTGAACATACAACTTATACCACTGATCTCTGACAATAACCACCAGAATAGCAGCCGGCGTCGATATTAAACCAAGTACAAACCCATATAGTAGCTTCATAACCGCCGGATAGTAGCCATGAAACTTGTACTCGTGAGAACCCATCTTCGTACCAGTGCCTGCCATAATCCCCATAGTCACAGGCCATTCAATCGCCCAGATGATAGCCCCAAATATTAATGCCCTGACGGTCTTGCGGATTGTCCATTCCCATAGATTGAAAAACCAGTTTTTCTGAGGATATCTGATCAGCTGTCTCTTCATATATTTCTTAAAAGTATTATTTTCGGGCTCGTCTTCATCCGCTATTATACCATTATCAACTTCAAAGTACCACCTAATAAACCTATTTCTAGGTACACTTTTATTGGCAAACGGAAGAATTGGCGTTTTCCCCTGTATTGCATCCCATCCAATTGTGATTTCTTCTGCATACCACGTAAGACCAACCTGTATGAAATGACTGAGCGCACAGTCTCCAGATAACGTATGAGGGAAAGCCCACAATGTTATTGGTCTTTTTTGATTCCAATACATTGCATACGCAATCCCAAATTCTGATCCACCAGCAACCACTGCAGATATAATCCCATTTTCCAGCAGATAGTACAGTATATACCATATACTCCTTCTTGTTGTCTCCTTCATCTTATGTCCTTATCCTTGTCTAGTATACTGTTCAAGAGCTCCTAATCTTTCTTATTACTTCAACAAACTTCTTCTTTATTCTTCATAGGGCCCTTTCTTCAAATATCAATACTATTAAGTACTTTTAGTCAACCCACCCTTTCGTTTCTTTTTCCCCAAATTATTGTAATCAAGATTTGAAAAATACCAAGAAGCAAATTTTATTTATTCCGAATAAGAGCTCGTAAAGAAATAGATAGTCTGGGCCCACAGGCAGGGATCCCAAAGGATCCCAAAGGACCCTAAAGGATCCTAAAGGATTCTACAGGCTTGCTTGCTCGTAACCAACGAAACTGTACGTTCATTCATAAATACATCTGTCCCTGCAACTATTTGCTGTTCTTGTGCCAAGAAGGAGATGAGCTCTCTCTCGGAAGATTAATAAAAAAAATAAAAAAAGAAAAACCGGAAAAAGTTGCATGTCATTTCCCAAAGAGGAGATAGATTATGTACTTTATTAGGAAAGTGATAAACAGTCTGAGTATCCCAATTTGTCGATCGAACATGGATCATGTTTCCCGATTGGGAAAGAATATTTGCCTAAATGAGACCCAAACAAGTCCGATGAGCATGAAATATCGGTGAAGCAGTAATAACAACAACAACAAGAAGAACAGAAACATTGAATATTGATATCGATCGTTGGGAGCTAGCTGTTTGGAACAATGGCTAAGGGCATCTTGAAGGGCAGTCAGAATGATGAGTCGCTAGAGTTTGGCCCTGGGTTGCAATTGCCCACTCAGAGTCTGTCTCGACAAGAGGTTTTGGAAAACGGCAACAATACGACATCTAGGATCAATACTTTGGGGCTGGAGAGCAAGATCAACAGGAGAGTTTCATTTGCACCGGACGTCACGCTCCATAGTTTTGATTTTGTACCAGAAGTGAAGGACGTGAAGCTGCCCAGGAGAAAAGAGAAGCAAGATGAAGACGGCGGAGAAGAGTCGATGGAACTATCACAGGGAGGGATAGAGACGGGATCTGAGATGACTATGACGCAGGTGGTGCGGCCTTTGCAAGAGATGGAGATGACAGAGGTTTTCAAGCCTTCTGAGAGTGAACCGATGGAACTGACGCAGGTGCAACGAGTAGAGGGTGATGAATACGAGCAAATGGAATTGACGGAGGTACCTCAGGTTCCTGAGGAGCCTGAGGAGCCTGTGAGAGTGCATACACCGCCGCCTGCGACGCCACCATCTGCAAAGAGGGGCAAAAATAATGCGAAGGCCACAGGTGATGGATTGGGAGAGGAAGAAGACGATATGGAATTGTCACTGATGCGAATGTCGCCGATTGCTCTGCGTGGGTCTGAAAGAGAGCAGCGATTGTCATATTCGTTGAAGGAGTTTCTTGATGCGGTGGGTGTGTCGTTTCTCATTGATACGAAGTTTGTCAAGAGCCAAAAGGCTGTGGAATTTCCCACGACAAGGCTGCCAGTTCCGATGCGTGCTGATCAAATTATCTCAAGACTATATGTTGATATGCCCGTACTGGAGATGAATGCGTTTGTGTGCAAAGAACTGTGGAGACGTGTGGATCAATCGAGTGTGCAATTCCAGGATCTCGAGAATCAAATTAGTTCATCAGTGCCGCCATTACTCTTCAGGGAATATTTCGAGTCTAGTGATGACATGAGACGTTTAATGAATCAGCAGCTGCAGCTAGTGAAAAGCTTTGCAAAATTAGAATCGAGGAAAGCCTGGTACGATTGGAGGATTCAACATCTGAAAGGCTTGCAGGATGTGTTGCTGGAGAATTTAGGGTTGTTGCAAGAAGAGAAGGTAAAACTGGATAAAGACCTGCAGCGAGCTCAAAGGAACAAGCAGGAAACTCTGAACCTTCTGCAACTTGTGAAGAATGAAGTGGAGTTGGTCAGGGATCTTCCCTCGCAGGTGTACAAGAAAGAGAGTAAACTAGCGGACAAATTGAAGCTAGAAAGAATGCGGCAAGAGTTGAGGGCTCGCAAGATCGCATTCAATGATTCCCAAAAATTACAGGGGAAAAGACAGTCCGTATCGAAAGAGCTTGAAGAAAGACGCACAGAACTAAGTGGATTGAACGAAAATTTGTACCAATTACAACAGAAAAACAAAGCATACTTTACAGAGTACAACGTGAGAAAGTTGCGAAGGAATCTGGAAATGCTAGGTCTTATCTCGGGTGTCCGTTTCGTGGGGATGCACAATTCTCAGCTAATTGTAAACTGTTTTGACACAATTGAACTGTCAATTAATTTATCACTTTTACCGGATTCTCCTCGAGACGCCTTCCAACTATCAAATGATGGGGAGCTATTTCATACTGAACTTGTTCAATACTTGCTTTCACATACACGAATGGACAACAACTTTTTAACAAATCTGTTTGTGCAACTGCGTAAATTGGTACCGCTGATTAAGTCCTACCGTCTCTTGAAATATCTATTTCCCTTGAGTGTCTCAAATACCAATGGGAAAACCACTATACAACTTATGGATTACGACACAAGAACAAATGTGAAATACCTCTACAACCTATCGGTGCAAGAGTTGATAAATGCAGTTCTCGATGAAAACTCATCAGTACCAATATCTGTAAAATTGACAAAAGAAAACAGAGACACAGAGATCTCGCTGGACGTGGTCTCTACGAGGTTCCTGGCCAAGACAGCCAAAATATTGCCATGGGCAAATCGTAAAAGAATCCAGATGACGACTATATAGCTTTATACCTTTTGTAAATAACACGCTTTTGAAGTTCATGGTGATGTTCTACGAAGGTTCAAAAATTAAAGTGAACGAAAATTTTAAAGAAATCCACACTACAAAACAAAGGGAGAATTAGACAACTAAAAGAGTTGTATTCATTGATCAATTCAGGATCTCTGATCATTTGCTGAGTGACAGCGTATTTCCAATTGGTGAACTGCGTGATTGTTGAAGCAGGAGATCGAGGAAATGTTCAACCGAAATACTAATGGTGGATCCCTTTTTGGCAACGCAAATACATCGACACCGACTTCAACACCAACTCCAGCTCCTAACAATTTCCAAGGACCTCAGAAATCTGGGAACCTCTTTGGGAATACCAATGCCAACTTAGGAGTATCGACCCCGAGTCCGTCGGGAGGATTATTCGGTAATTCTAATACTCAAGTAGGTGCTGGAGGCGGTGGAGGGTTGTTTGGGAATCAGTCCACCGCCAACAAGCCCAATTTCTCCAGTGGCACTTCTGCAACCAACAATACTGGTGGACCTTCACTTTTTGGCAATACGAATACAAATGCAAACCCAAATGCAAACACAAATGCAAATAACGCTAGTACAACGGCCCCAAGTACTTTTTCTTTTGGAAACAATGCACCAAAAACGAACAGTGGTGGGCTTTTCTCTAATAGTGGTGGTTCCCAGCCAACGGGAGGGCTCTTTGGAAACAAGCCAGCCACGACTTCAGGGGGTCTATTCGGTACGAGCTCTGCTCCACAACAACAACAACAGCAACAGCAGTCACAACAGCCTCTCAACAGTTCTTCTACTGCTTCTAATCCATATGGTCTGAACATTAGTAACATCTCTGTACCACCAGTGTCCAACATGCCTGCTCCAATTACATCCTCCAAAGGTATAAAACCGGATGCCGAGACTTCGTCATCAGGTTCTGGAGGTCTAATTTCTTCCGGTTCTGGTCTGGACAGTAAAAGGAATTTTTCTGTATCTTCATCGGTATCGAGCAATTTACCTACAACAACTGCCTTACCTTCCCTTTCTCATTCTAGCCTTGTAAATAAACTGAGTGCTAGACTGAAAACCGTCAATCAAGCTTCTGCAGTTCAAGGTCTTTTTTCACCTTCCCGAAATAAGATATGGGACAACAATGAGACTGGAAATGCTCTAAACTCAAACTCCCAGGAATACAAGGCCTCGAATCCCAAGAACAGCATTATACCCTCTAAGGGTCTTTCACCTTTTACACTGCAGAAAGGTGAAGTCACAGATTTGAGAAAATTGAAAATTGATCCAAGTAGAAGTGCGGCTAAGAAGGTAAAACTTTTATCGGGTTTGGCGTCAACAACAAAATCTCATGAACCAGAAAATTTGAAATCCAGGAATTGGGATGTTAAAAAGAACGAAAGCCGCAACCCATCCGTATCAAATTCAAATTCTACTGATGAATTTTCTAGTGCAGAAACCAAAATCGAAGGTGAAGAAAAATCCGATGAGCCCAGAGAAGATTCTACGACGGATTACTGGTGTTCTCCATCTATTGATAAATTATCTCGTTTGCCCATGAAACAACTTTCGGTAGTCCCAGATTTTATCATTGGCAGAAAAGGTTATGGTTGTATCACTTTCAACCATGAAGTAGATTTGACTGCGTTTACACCAAACTTAAAACAAGAGCTGTTTGGTAAAAATGTTGTGTTCCACCCAACAAAAACTGTTGAAGTGTATCCAGATGAATCCAAGAAGGCACCAATCGGTTATGGACTAAACGTGCCAGCTACTGTTACTTTAGAAAACATTTATCCTGTTGACAGAAAGACGAAAAAACCCCTCAAGGATGGATCTAGATCTGAAGAAGTTCAACTTTTGATCAGAAGATTGAAAAATATGAGAGATATGGAATTTATTTCTTACAATCCATTCGGTGGTATTTGGACTTTTAAAGTAAATCATTTTAGCATATGGGGGTTAGTGAACGAAGAAGATGTAGAAATGGATGCAGCAGAATTGGAAAAATCGAAAAATGAGATCACATCTAACAGGGCTCTTGCATTCCCGAAAAACAGGAGAAAGCTAGCTCAGTCTAATGCGCAGGGGCTTACAAATCCTTCTAAGGATACCGGGGATGCAACCCAAAATGACTTGCTGGCATTGCAACAGCAAAGTCAGGTAAATGCCACCGATGATGAAAACGGTGATGACCTCTTCCTAGAAGAAAAACCTTATGAGCCTGATGTTTCGGAGCGGGATTTCGAAGGCATGGAAGTCGAACCTTCATTGAATATATCCACCGACTGGGTTACACAACTGAAGCTTGCCGGTTCTTCCTTACAATCGGTGTTCGCCGCCCCTAATGATCTGGTAACATCGGGACATGATGAGATTGATATGCTGTTTACAGAATTCAACCAGTCCATGGAATCGAAAAAGAAAATTAAAAGGGAGAGAAGGTTATCATCTCAACCAAATTTTGCCAAATTCTGTTGTGATTCACAATTTTTGGTCAAAGATAGCCATAACTTTACTGGTGCCAAGCTGCATAGTCTATTATCACCGTACCAAAGAGACGTTAGAATAGTGAACTCATTATTCAAGAAGCAACTTAAAGGGAGTGTCATTATGGAAAGAGACTCCAATGGTTATCCGATAGTCACTCAAAATTCTTTGCAATTTAAAAATGTGGGGGAACTGCATGGTTCTGCCGATCCGGACTTTCAAGTTTGGAAACTTTGTTCAGTTTTATTTGATGCTATCAATATCCCGAACGTTGTTGAAAATGATGAGGTGAAAACAAACCTGTTGAAAAAGGAGAGACACAGACTACTTTGCTCGTGGATAGTTGATCAAGTTCAAGACGAAATAGATTCCAAGCTTAAGAGGACTACTAATTTGCTTGATCAAATATTCTTGCTCTTGGCAAAGAATGACATAGTTAGGGCTTCTCAGTTAGCTATTAAATCTCAAAATGGACATTTAGCCATTTTGATTTCACTTTTGGGATCAAATGATCCCGGGGTTTGTGAGCTTGCATCATTGCAGCTTGATAAATGGAGTTCGGCTGGTAAGAAAGTTGACCCTTCTGTTGCTCGTATCTACCGACTACTAACTGGTGAGCTGGTAAACAGTTCATTTTTAACATCCGAAGTGCTTTCAGATTTCAGTTGGTTGGCTTTATTGGGGATAGTTCTCTACTATGGTAAAATTGATGAATTTTCCCTGGAAGATTTGGTCAGTCAGTTCTTCGGGTTTTACAAGAAATCAGAAAATGACATCTTCCTTGTCATATTGAGCCTATTTAGCATACCATCCTCTTCTGAAACTTTGCTAAAAAAGCTCAAATTGAATACTACAGCATTGGAAAGCCTTTTCCCTTGGTACTTTGTACAAATTTTGAAATTTGGAGCCACCTACAAGTTTTCCGATGGAATTATTGACCATCTGACTTTAACTTCTATTGAGGAGTTGAAGATTGCGAACTTGCATGAAGAAGCTCTGCTAGCAGCATGTTTCCTAACAAATGATTCTGTTGCTCAGCAGCAAATTGACTCGCTGGTATTCCACGAAATTGAAAGATTCGACAGATCTTCTAATGGCTATATCTTGGACAGGCTCAAAATATCTGAGAGGTTGATTTATCGAGCTAGAGCGCTCAATGACAAATACAATGGCGATCATCTGTCTGAAGCAAAGCATTTGTTAAAAGCGGAATCATATAAGGATGCAGAGAAAGTTATAGTTTCGTTCGTGGGACCTAGGCTCATCATTCAAGGCTCTTCAACACGTTTAGAAAAGTTGAATATTTTGAGAACACTTCTGTCTTTTTTTCCACAAAATGAAATGGAAAATTGGGAAAATGGTTTAGGTGTTTTTGATAATTTCTTGAAACTAGTTTTAGATAAAGATACTAATGAAGAGCTGCTTTCTTTGCTTATTAGTGGGTTGACTCTGGTTTATGAAGCCAATAGATTTCATAGGGAAGTTCCCGTTTGCTGTAATCTCATGGCACAAGAATTGGTGAGAGCCATTATCAACAAAAATGGCGACAAGCTCGATGATATTACCAAGGGAAAATTACTGAGATTACCGTTGGGCCAACCAGAAAAATTATATTTAGAGTGCATGTTAGCAAAGACTGTTTGACAAGAACGATGATAGCATAGTGTAATTTGTTTTCTTTTAGCCTCTTTATCCGATTACACTTTTGTATTAATATAATAATATACATGTCATTATAGAAAGATGCTTTTTATGAAGAACAATGAGAAGAGATGTTAAAGGATGCAATTGTCACAATTTAAAAATCGCCAACTTCATCTCTGAGCGCTTCGACAACGTCGAGAACCGCAGCAGAAGCAGGGCTATCTGGGTGTGTATCAAGGAAACTTTCACCTTGATCTGCGCTGCGGCCAATTCTGGGATCTAATGGAACTGAACCTAAAAACCTAATCCCCACTTCTTCACATAATGCCTTACCACCGCCAGTAGTTGGCTTGAAGATCTGTGATTCACCTTTACAATTAGGACATACGAATCCACTCATATTCTCTACCAATCCTAAAACATTAATACCAGCCTTTCGACAAAAATCGATTTCTTTTCTAACATCCAGTAGTGCGACTTCTTGCGGCGTAGTTACCAGTAATGCCCCATCAATTCCTGATTCTTTCATATATTTGCTAATTGAAATGTGCTCATCTGAGGTTCCTGGTGGGGTATCCACAATTAAATAATCTAACTGCTCCCAATCGACATCCTTTAAAAATTTTTTGATCAGAGAATTCTTCTTGGACCCTCTCCAAATGATTGCAGAATCATCCTCTGGCAACATAAATTGAATAGATATAGTTGCCAAATTATCAGCAACGTAAACTGGTGTCCAACCCGTACTAGCTTCATGCACAGTTTCATCCGAACAGCCAAGCATATGAGGTAGTGATGGACCACATATATCTAAATCCATAGCACCCACTTGTAAATCTTCATCTGTCGACAGTGCCCAACTTAACATCGTTGTAAATGTTGATTTACCAACACCGCCTTTACCCGACAGAACTAAGATCTTATGCTTGATATTCGATAAGTTTTCAACTATTGCAGGGATATCTGGATCAGGCCCCTTTGGCAAACTTTCACAAACGCTTTGATTTGCACATCCTGAACATGTATCACCTTTACCAGCATTTTCAGACTCAGGTCCAGGACAGTGTTCGGGTTCAGGCTCTTTAAGCTCGTATGCAGGCGGCAATACCTGTTCAACTTCCGTCTCAGTCATAGTTTTCTCACGGTTATAATACAGCAGAATCAATCTACGGATCTTTAGTAGATATTTTATATTTTGTGTTCTATGTTGAAGCTCAAGACTAGTCATCTGTCGATTATATATCAAAATGCGCGATGACTAAAAGATTCTTACAGATAGATCAGATGACTGGCAAGTAAGTGATAGGATTACAAAAGCTACTGCACCAATTTCAATGATAGCTCCACATTTCCTGGAAACATCAACTTCATGATTTGAATGGTATTTGTAATATATTCACCGTCTTATCATCAATCCCTCCCGAAGAGCACAATGTCACCTAGTAGGAAATAGGAGCCTGAAAAACGAAATGAAAGAAGGCGTCTATGCCATCTTTTAATCATTGTTAAAGTAACTGACAAACACTTTATACCAGTAAAAATACTCAAGGTCATTGAAGGTTGGATTAATATTGTTTCCAAGCATTTGAAAGGAACAATGGCAGAGAGACCGTAGTATTTACAACAAAGTTATGCTGGTAAAAGAGGGACCAAAATAGAACTGACAGAAAGCTTATGATAATATTGACAGTAACTCATAACCCATGAACTATGTATGAATCCCGTCGCATTTTCATACTACCTAGAACTCACTTGACTTGATTACCCTCCACAAGTTTTGAATAGTAAACAAACTAGAACCCTATTGAGAACCTTGGACTCCCGGCAACGCTGCAAATCACAGAGTGAATCGATGTCTGCTTTGAAATTTCATTTATGAGATTTGTAAGCTGTTTAGCAGTTTCTGATACTAGTAATACACAAGAAGATGTTGACGAAGTGGTTCTGTGTGAGTCACATTTCCCACAGGACAGTTTCCCATCATCTACTGAAGCCATAGAGAATTTGAATATTGAATGGTTAGTACTTAGTGAAGGTAGTGAGATTCACCAAAGACAAAACTGCCGGCTAACAGATTTATACGTTTTCATGGGTGCAGACAAGTCTAAATACGTTTGGTATGAGTTGATTAGGCTGCTAAGTAGTCACAAGATATATTGCCGTGAATTCGATCGGAGAGTTAGGTTTACAAGATGGGTTTGTAATGCGCCTGAGGATGGTCAGTGGAGTATTTGTATGGAACTAATTTCTGGTGGGATTGTTAGAAAAATTGCCCAATTGAATTTGACACCGGCATCTCATTGCGAACTAAATCTATTCCGAATGGCAAATGAACTATATCTAGAGTGTTGTAGTCGTAATGATAAAATGGTTCACATTGAGGTTGAACGGAATGCGTTAGGAACCAGAATCAAAGATTTACAAGAGGAAAGAAAAATTTTGGACCAATTGTTAGAGGAAAGAGATGCCAAGACTAGATCTATTGTAATTGGACTTTTGAATGAAAAGAAAAGTAAAATTGTTGAGTTACAAAGACAGTTAAATATCCAGGGACCTCAAGATTCTGAAATAATAAATCGACACGTCAAGAACCCCGTCAGGGGACACATTCTACCAGGTACAAGGAAAAGACACATTGATAGTGGTGGTAATGGTGGTAGTAGGAGAAGGAAGTGGCCAGCGTCGAGAAAGTTGCAGATTAAGGAAGAAGAACCAAAAACAGGATTAGAGCCAAAGCAAGAAGAAAAACGAGATGATCTCAAATTCTGGGGAATTCAAAAATCGAGTATTGTGAAACCAGAAGACAATGAAAAACCTCAAGAATCGTTGACAAGCTCTACAGATAGCACTGCAAGTAATACAGAAGAAAATACGGAAGAAAATGAAAGCGGTAGAGAAGATCGAGTAGGAAATAGCGATGGGGATGAAGATGAAGATGAAAATGAAGATGAGGAAGAAACAGACTTGGAATCATGATGGAGGAAGCAGCTTGTGGCTATGTTGGTATTCATCATTACTGTAGTTTAACCGTTAAAATATGGTTACGCGTTAAAGTACAGGTACATCACGAGTTACGACGCGATGCATTTTTTTTTGTCTCATCATTTTCATCACTGCCAAAAATCATGAAAAATCAGTTGAACCAGGACTTTATTGATCCGTTGTCACATTCTTTTCATAAAAGCTCGCCAAATCGTTTCTTTACTCGCTAGAGCATATTCCTTTAAATTGGAACAGGCGATTTGTTTTATTTCATTTCATTTCCTCATTTTTTTTTCTATTCCTTCTTCAAATTCACTTCAAACTTTTGATTTTTCATTTGTTCAGCGTCCTTTGTTTCTGATCCTTTATTTCTTTGTTAATCTGCTCCCATTTTCTACTTCTTCAGCAATAAGACAATCTGTTTTTATTTTATTCATTCCATTCAACTTTTCAATTTTCAACTCGAATTTTTTCTGGGTTTATCGATCTGAATTTTGATTTCGATCCGATTCTTCTAAGAGATTAATTGTTTCTTTTCTTTCGGACGTTCTATCCTTTGAATTTTCCTATTTTTTGTTTCGTACTGATTATTATTGTCAACAACCATAGCTGATATTCCATTCAGTTCGATTCGATCAGTTCTATTTCCCAACGATTAATTGATTGTTTGATTTGTTGTTTGATTTGGACGTTATTACTAACATCCTTATTGTTATTCCGGAGTTCTTCAAAGTATTTCTATAGATTCTCAGGGTATTTTTTTTTTTTTTTTGGTTTGATCTATTTTAATTCTTTTCACTTCTTTCTGTTATTGTGTTTCTATATTACTACTACGGCTACTACTACGAAAGCGACTACTGATTTTACTTTTTTATTCCATTCATAATTTTCCCTTTTTGATTGTACTTTTAACTATATTGAAATATGCATCCTTACAATACAAGTGGCATGAATCAGTTGTTCAATTCACCGGATGTTCATTTCCCTGGTGTTGACTTAAGTCGTCCAGTTGGTACTGAACAGACAACTTGGGTTGGGGGGCCTCCAAACCAGACATTACCGCCAAGATATGGATTGACGGAATTACAAGCGAGATCTAGTGGGTACCCAATGTATCCACCCCAGCAAAATCTCACTAATAGTAAATTTTCATTAGGTCAAGTACAGCCGCAAGGACCTCAGGCTGTTGCACCACCTGTTTCCTTTGCTAATGCTGGTGGCACTGGTGGTATGGGAGGTGTTGCTGGTGCCGGTGTTGGTGCTGGTAATCATAATGTTTCCGGCGGTCCTGGTATGATTTCTGGCATGAGTTCTGGTGGTGGTCCTACTGCTACGGGTCCTGGCATTGGTGGTGTTTTACAAGAACCTGAAGAATATGCACTAAGTCAGATATCATCACTGTCATCACCTTATTCATCTCAAAATATTCAAACTTTAGCCCAACAACCTTCGCAAGGTCCCCAGAACGATTATGCAGTTGCAGCAGCAGCAGCAGCAGCAGCAGTTGCTAATGCTAACGCATTTATGCCGTCAATTCCTCAGTTGGGTAACTCAAGGAATTTTTCAAATGCACCTAGTAAAACCGTTTATTTAGGTAACACGCCCCCAACTTTAACGGTCAAAGAACTTTTGGACCATGTTCGCAGTGGTGTCGTAGACGATGTTAAAATCCTACCTGATAAGATGTGTGCATTTGTATCATTCGTTGATGAAAGTGCGGCTCTGTTGTTTCATTCAGATGCAATATTGAAAAGATTACACATCGATGGTAGAGACATTAAAATTGGTTGGGGTAAACCGATGCCAATCGATCCTGTAGTTGCAACTGCAGTGGCGAACGATGGCGCTACGAGAAATGTCTATATCGGACAGCTGAATACGGGGACCAATTTAAATCCACAGGTATCACCATCAGTAGATTTATCAGAGCCAGCTATTACGGAGGATAAATTACGTTTAGATTTGCAAGAGTTCGGTGATATTGATTGCATTAAAATCGTTGAAGATAAGGGAATTGCATTCGTCCATTTTGCATCGATATTGGATGCTATTAAAGCCGTCACGAATTTAGCCGATATTAATCCATATTATAGAAATAAAAAAATCTTTTACGGTAAGGATAGATGTGCATTTATCACAAAGACTCAACAACATAATGCTGCTCAATTTTTAGGTGTTCAACCAGGAATGGAACGACTGGTTCAATTTAGTGATAGTGAGTTAATTTCGAACGCTCTTTTACAGCAATCAGCAGCTGCAGCTGCTATTGCAACATCAGCAGGTGGCCCAAACAATTTGGGAAATCGTACGGTCTATCTAGGTAATTTACCAAAGGATGTCAAAGTAGAAGAAATCTGTAACGTCGTAAGGGGTGGTTTATTGCAAAATATTAAGGTGCTAGCAGATCGTCATGTTTGCTTCGTCACATTCATCGATCCTACAGCCGCTGCTCAATTTTATGCAATGAGCTCCTTACACGGAATTACTATACAAAAGAGACGTTGTAGAGTTGGTTGGGGTAAGCATCCTGGATCATTAGAAAATGCATTAGCGCTTGCTGTTAGTAACGGTGCATCAAGAAACGTTTATTTGGGTAATATCAATTTTGATGAAGACTCAAGAAAGGCCAGACCAATTTTCACAGAATCAACTTTGAGATCTATCTTTCAACAGTGGGGAGAAGTCGAACAAATCAACTTTTTACCGGAAAGAAGTTGTTGTTTTGTTAACTATACGAATATTAGTAATGCAGTTCTTGCCCTCGACAAGATAAAGGGTCATCCAGATTTTAAAGACTTGAAAATAAATTTCGGTAAGGACAGATGCGGTAACGTACCTCATCAAGTAAGATAATTTGTTTTCAAATTTCCATCATCTGCTAGGCCTCTATTTAAGCTTACCTATTTAATTCGCATGTAACGGACACTTTCAATCCTACACCATAGAATTCTCACCCGCCGCTGCTGAACCTTCTGGTGCTCATTATTATTTTTGCATCACTATTGTCATTTCTGCTACAACTGCTAACAGTCCGGTTAATCCTCTTACCGTCTTTATAATCTTAAGGGGCCTTGTCGGTGACATTTGACAAAAGATAACAGGACAGGGGCTAAGAAAACCTGAGACAAAAACTGGTAACTAAATGTTTACTTACTTCTGAACCATCCCTCATCACAATCCCCACCGTCATATCGAAAGCCCTCCACTAGACACCACAATCAAGGGACAGGTTCCATCGTCTGCATTTATATATACAGGCTCCTTAATATTTTCGTTCCAGAGGAGAAGCAGCTGGAGCTTTTTGTATCAAATAGTGTATTTAGGTGGTTGGTATTAGAGTTATTCGTCGATAATGGTAAAGATCATATATGGGCATTCAACAGATAACTTCCAAGAGCTAAAAGTCGCTGGCGACTTCAGTCAATGGGAAATAAAACCGATGGCCAAATATTCTGAATTCTGGGAATACAATTTCTATAAGGGTTCGTTACCACCAGAGGCAAAAGTTGTACACTTTAAATTTATCGATGATAATGGTACGTGGTTTACAGACGATGATTATGCAAAGGAAACAGATGCTAATAACAATGAAAATAACGTTAGGATTTTGACCCTTGCAGAAATCAATGAACTAGGAGGCGGTACTGACACGTCAGATGAAGCAAGAGAACCTTCGTATGACATAAATGATGAAGGCCCAGTTAGACCAGCACCATCTCCAAATGCAAATGAGTCTAAGGATCCCAATGAAGGGGGAGAATTAGGCGAATCGACTGTAATTGTCAATCATTCGGATGCACAAGAAGGAAATGGTAATGGCGAAAGGCCAGAAACTTCAGGTACAATCTACAGTCAGGGCCCTGAGGTCACGGATCAGTACAAAACCATTCTAGCACGGATTATAGCTTTCTTTACCAATTTGTTTCGTTCTTGGTTCAGCCATTGAAGGGAACTCTTAAATACCAAAATTTCCCTTTTTATTTTCCTTTTGCTTTCTTTGAAATAAAAAAGTCTAGGATGTTGGATAGACGACTAGTACTGTTTCCATAATTTCTGTAATTTTAATCGACATACTATCTTGTTATAACTTCCGGAGGATAAATAGAGAATTGGTTCAATTAATTCATATATATATATATAAAATAAAATATAAAAAAAATATAAAATAAGATAGAGAGCATATTATGAACTAAAGTTTTACTTTGGATTGGAAGGATCAAAAAAGCAGCAATTATAATAAAATATTTGTTGTTGTACTATTATTGTTTCTACCTCTTCATTATTGAAGGAGCTCTAAAAGTCAAAAACAAGTAGCGCCGTACTTTAAAAAAAAAAAAAAAAAAAAAAAAAAAAAAAAAAAAAAAAAAAAAAAAAAAAAAAAAAAAAAAAAAAAAAAAAAAAAAAAACCAGTTGTATTGAAATAGATGGAATCATGCTGTAGATTCAACTTCATCTCTCTTAAACATTGGCTGACCAGGATCCAACTCAACAAAATGAGCTTCTGGATCTGCTTCTCTCTTGAACATAGGTTGGCCTGGATCCAACTGGACAAAGTGAGCATCTGCGTCTGCCTCTCTTTTAAACATAGGTTGACCAGGATCTAACTCCACGAAATGGGCTTCCGCATCTGCCTCTCTCTTAAACATTGGTTGGCCTGGATCTAATTCGACAAAGTGAGCATCTGCATCTGCTTCTCTTTTAAACATTGGTTGACCTGGATCTAATTCGACAAAGTGAGCATCTGCATCTGCTTCTCTTTTAAACATTGGCTGACCCGGGTCTAGTTCAACAAAATGCGCATCTCTCTTAAACATTGGTTGGCCTGGATCTAATTGGACAAAGTGAGCATCTGCGTCTCTCTTCACCTCTTCTACTGGTACTGCTAGACCTGCAATAGCACCCAAAGTAAAACCCAAAGCAATTGATAATTTCATTGAAATAATTTTTTAATAATAAAGTCTAAAATATAATGGAATTTAATTGAAATCTGTTTAATTTGTTTTGGACTGATGTCACCAGCGTTGGATGATGATATACTCTACAAGATAGAGGAGAAAGAAAGAAGAAGCCATTTAATCGACACTTGTTCATCATTTTGATTCACTTATATACATTTTCTAATCCAAATATGCTATTCAAACTTACAATAGAATCTATCACGTATTAATTTTGCACAATTCGAGGCAACTAGGCCAAATCCACAGCTAATATTGAAATAAGTTTAGCTGAAACATTTCGATTACAATGGAAAATTTACCTGTTCCGTCTCAGTCAAGCCACAAGTTGTTAGGAATAAACCTTAGTGCTTACTGCTCTAATCATGAATTATCATCTTTTCTTCATTTAAGGCCACAACTCGCCGTCATTGGAAAACTCATTAGGAAACAACGACAGTGTGTCGTCGTGATAAAAAGAAGAAAATATCAAAAGAAAATAAAAAGGATTGATCTGAACCTCGAGAATGAAGCTGGGTTGAAACTCTCCTGCTTGAGGCGTGAGGATACGATCTTACTTTTCTTCACTGTACTCTCCTTCTCAAGTATCTGACCTGCAGCTCTTATTTCTTGGTTACTTATTTCGACTACTAATAGTACCAGTTCGCTGCAAGTACTCAAATACAGTGACACTGTAGAGACTGCTACTCCAAATGTAGTTGCAGCATTCGGAGACCACTGCATTCCAGTGCACACCACACAAGATAACTTTGGATGCCCTTCCAACGGTTAATCAAGAAGCAGAGTGGTTACAGCAGTTTTCCTATTTTATGTGTCGAAAAGGTTACAAGATTTTGAAGGGACTAGTATGGATGTTCAAAGCGGTGTGGATTTGGCTTTTCCGAACTATTTATTTATTTATTTATTTATTACTTTATGACAATCAGGATGTCACACTGACACCAATGTCTTAAAAGGGACATCTGTCTGGTCCGGGTAGTACAGGTTATTGGTATATAAAGAGGTGAAAAATTTCAAAAGAGTTGGAAAGCTATCAAAAGGCCTTTACACTTTTTCTTGTTTTAAAAGAATAACGCTAATTCAACAGCCATTCGCAACGTCAAAAGCATCTCAGTGAGGTTGAACCCGTCTCGGCGTTCTGACCCATGACTCATGTGGATATCGTTGCATTAATTGCTTGGACTGGAGATTAAAATTTACTGATCTTGGGTGCAATGGCTCATCTGTTGTCTGTCTTTTGGCAGGTCTAAGGGTTAACCTTCGTGTGCCCGTATGGGAGTTGTTGCAAGGATCAATAAGACATTTTTATTATTATTATTGTTACTGTTTCTTACCTTTTCTACTTACGTAAGCTAGTCCGTCATATCTCTTTCGAGCTCTTCCTCTTCCTTGCGGGGCTTCGTTAGCCTAAAACTGGAATTGAATCCTAACAGTTCGTTAAGGCCTCTAGTCCAGTCGTTTTCTGTCTTAGCAACGCAGTAAATTCCGGAATTCTTGATGGCTTTCCTCCTCTCGCTAACCTTCCTAGTATTGGAGGTACTCGGTAGCTGTGAGCCATTCAGATAAATAGTGCCTACTTCATTAACGACATGGATTTCATCACCAATTCTCAAATCCTCCTGTGGAATTCCGTCAACTGAGAGTTTAACCATTGCATTGGCAAGTCCTTGTGTAGTTTTAGATCCAACTCTTACTTTAATGTGGGAAGAATGAGGCAAAATCAGTGGTCTAAAAGAAAGTGAGCGTGGACAAATTGGTGTCAATAAAATACTTGGAACCAAAGGTGAGACGATTGAACCACCTGCTGATAAGGAATATGCAGTTGAGCCTGTTGGTGTTGAAAATGCGACACCATCAGCTGAAGTTCTCGTCAAAAAATCATCGTCGATATAGATGTCCAAATTGGACAGATGGGGAGAATTACCTCTATGAAGGAAAAGATCATTCATTGCATGTAAAGAAGTTGCCAGGGAGCATTCTTCTGTTTGACCTCTACGAATAATATGACATTCCAGTCTCGTCCTATGTAGACATTTAGCCCTTGAACTAATTACTTGCTCGAAAACCCTTCTATGTTCCTGATAATCAAACGGAAGTAAAAAGCCAAGAGTGCCTAATGAAAAAGCCAACACTGGTGGTACTTGTCTATTACCGAATATCGACACTGCACGTAAAATTGTACCGTCACCACCTAACGTAACCAGCAGATCTGTTCTGCTTACAATTTCGTCGTCAGTACCAGTATATAATATGTGAGGGTGATGAGGGTCTTGACGTGGAGTACATCTGAAATCTTGAGCAATTTCTTCAGCAACATCAGGTTGTACAATGACATTAATTTCAGGGAAGGAATCGTGTAAATATGTAATAAAATGAACCATCGAACTTCTTGTCGTTTCAGTCCATGGTTTCTTCGTGATGAAGACATTTTGCATAGGCTTTTGCCATATCAACGATTGTAATTTCGAGTTTGCAGACGTTACAAAGTCTGGAGAAATAGCTAATCTTAAATCCTTGACTGGTTTCAGGGATACAAATTTTGAATAGTCTCGTATCTTTATTGCAGGATACTCCAAGGAGGTGTACAACCTGCTAAAACGAAGCGGTATTCTCAACAACATTAATATGAATGATTATATGTTTCTTAACCTTATAAATTCATCCAGATGAATTTGTATATACGCTGCTCCTGCGTACTTTTAAGGTCAAGTTTAGTGTACTTTTATACATTTTTCACTTTTTCCATGTATCGAAAAGGATCAACTGATCATATATATAAATACGGGTGCTCATGAAAACACCTTTGTAAAGAATTTAACGTGGATTATCATTGGCCATTCTTACTTAAAAATGCTTGGTAAATTTGGCTGTACCGAATTTAAATACACATGTTGATGAAAGCACACAAGGAATTGTAGAGAGGAACCACAAGGTGAAATAAGATAAAATGGCAAATGAAAGGAAAAATAGATTTTCAAAATAGTTATCGTTACGTGAAAATTAAAATATAGACCCTTCTTTGGGTTGCGGTAACTTCTTGTTTGAAGGAGTTGCCATTTCCTTTCTTAAATCTAGTAGTATAGTTTCCATTGTATAGGCCCTTTTCCAGTCACGTAGAGTGTGGAAGGACGATGGAGTGACATGACCAGTCTTGGAGTCTACGCATGGCAAATTCACCTTGGATATAAATTTGATGGTTGGTGGTTGATCGGGGTAATTAGGTCCACATTCGATCAATAACGAGTAAATTCTATTTTCATGGTTACTATGTGGTGGTCCTAAAATTGTACCATTCCATCTCGTCATACTGATGTCTTCACTATCGGCTAGCCCGTAACTACATGATTCTGGTCCTAGACCCTTTTCACCTTTTTCTAGCTCTTCTAATAATCTGAAACTTCTTGGTCTTCATGAAGTTGATTTGAAGTTAGTAAATGAATTAATAGTTCGGTTTGGTATGATCTTCATTTGGATACGTACACCTTTGACATGGCAATGAATACTGTCTAATTATTGATACCCAACTAATTACAGCCAACTACTAAACGATTGAAGTTCTGTTCTCACTTTTGTTTGGAGTGAATGATAAGTTTAAGTAGTTAAAGATTTAGCTTATTTCGCCCCTTCGGTCTTTTAATTCAATGCATTAATTTATTTCATCATTATCAACTTCGAAAGTAAACTACACAAATAAATCTGTTTGAAGGTCATTGAGATCCAGTAATGGCTAGTAGTAGTGGAGGGTCTTCTCCATTTCTGGAGAGTCCTGTTCATGTTCCTCCCAAGATGAGTCCGCAAACTGATCGTCAAGTGATGTCGTTACAGTATAAGTTAAATACTGTTCAGAATGAATTTGAGATTGAGAAATTAAGATTGCAGCAACAGTCAAATTTACTCGATAAGAAATATAGAAATGTAGTTGGAGAACTAGAAAAGGCGTTAGATGATACTAAGTACCTTTATGAAACCAATGGTAGATTAGAACAAGAATTATTAGATTTGAAAAGCAGATTGGACAACGTTGATGATAATAAGGCCGAAGAATTACAAAGGCTCAGATCTCAATTACGTACTGGGAATCATCGACTTGATGAACTGAAGTCAGACTACGATTCTAAGATATCTAAATTGGAAACCAAGCTAGAAAATAATAAAGTGGAATCACAAAGCTCACAAACTTTACTCAGGAGGTATGAGGAGGAGATATCGAGACAATCAAACGAAATAAAAATCTTACAGAGGACTAACAGTAAAAAAGATGATGAATTGGCCGCTGTAAAGGCAACTCATGTGGTAACGCAACATCAAAACTATTCTACAGAGGAATTACAAGAATTGACAGTTACTAACAAGATGTTACAAGATCAATTACAATACGCAAAAGAATTAGAAGAGGCTAATATGCAACAGGCAAGAGAATTGAAGAGGTTAAGGATGGCAAATGAATCCCAAAATTTTTGGAAAAGTGAAAATGAAAAACTGCAAAATAAAGTCGAACAGCTAAATTTCTTGGAAAAACAGTTTCAAGACTCTCAGTTGGAAAATGTACAATTAAAATCACAAATTACATCATGGGGGCTTTATACTGATGGGAAGCAAAGTCCTGAAGATATCGTGCGCGATTGGACTTTAACGAAGAAAGAGTGTATTGTTTTAAATGACGAGAATAGAAAGATTAGGTTTGATTTAATGAATCTAAAAAATTTAAATGATGAATTGGCCCATGAGCATAATCAATTGTTAGAAACGAACAAAAATTTTGAAACTAGTATTATTAATTTGAGGAAACTGAACCATGAAGTGGAACAACAAAAACAGTTGTCATTCGAAGAATGTAAACTCCTAAGAATTGAAATGGAAGAATTGTCAAAATTTACGAAGGACACAAATAAAGATGCAGATACAGATGTAGGTTATGGATTACTTGTAGATAACTATAAAAGTCAAACTGAAGATTTGACTGGTGAATTGAAAAGATTGAATGATCAATTATTATCTCGGGAGCCCACAACAAAGAAACGCAAGACGAGTGACCAATTTGGACTAAATTACTCTCAAAGGCTTAACGAATTACAACTGGAAAACGTTAACCTGTCGAGAGGATTGCAAAAGTGTCGCGATACAATCACAATTCTTGAGGATAAAATCACAAATTTGACGGAATTAAAAGAAAAGAAAATACGTATTTTACAACTGCGTGATAATCCCCTACTTAAAGACCAATTCGTTAAAAGGAAGCACTTAGAACTTTTAAAACGTGAAAATTCTGATCTTTTACAAGTTACGCAATCCAATGAGAATAGTGATCAGGAATTAGAATCCGTGCCAATATCAGTTTACAAAACCCTGAAATTTGAAATCAAGCAGCAAGAAGATGAATTATTTAATGCCAATAAAAAGTTTGTTAGGCTCAAAGAAGTTTTCAACAAGAAATCTCTAGAATTTATCGACGTGGTAAATTCTTTATTAGGATTTAGATTGGAATTTCAACAAGAGGGTAAAGTGAAAATAATTTCTTGCTTTAAACCAGAAAAATCATTACTGGTTGATTTAAATCAAAACACCTTGAAGTCAAATCTGGATAAAGATATCGAGCATTGGGAAAATTTGTTGCAGTTTTGGGTAGATCAAAGAGGTCAAATACCTTGTTTTCTGGCAACGATTACTCTAAAATTATGGGAAGCGTCAGCATAGATTATAAAAACCTATATAAAAAATATATCCAAATGGTCTCATATCGTTTTCAGTATAGCACTACCTTTTGAATCTCATCCTTTTTTTTTTTTTTTTTTTTTTTTTTTTGTTTTTGTTTTTTACTATTGTTATTATTATTGTTATTATTTTTCATGCTCATCAATTTTTAATCGATACTAAGGGCGATCTATATGAATGAATCCATTCATGTTTGACCTATTTTAACTACGTTTATCTTAAGGTCAAGAAAAATCGGCAACATTGATGGGTGGCAATCGGATCACTCAACATAATTCGACCACTTTTCATGTGGTATTACTCTCGTTATTCTTTTCAGGATCATTTCTTGGTGCTTATGCCTTCTTCAACAGATTTTTAAGGCAATATACAAAGGCAACTGAAATACCACAGAATGCATTCCGAAAACGCTGGTTATTTGGTAAAGTTACTGCTGTGGGAGATGGTGATAATTTTCATTTTTTCCATGCTCCTGGTGGTTTAGCCGCTGGTTGGGGCTGGATAAGACCATTACCTGGACTGAATAAATCTGACCCGCCCATTTCACCTTTGAAACTTGAACGCAAGACACCAATTCATAGAAAAATTATTGATTCAATACTTGGTCGAAACAATTCTCAAAGTGCATATTCTAATCACTTCTTGAACTTACCGGTACCTTACAAGAATAGAAGGAACTTACCCACGATATCTATACGTATATGTGGTGTTGATGCACCTGAAAGAGCACATTTTGGGAATCCAGCCCAACCGTTTAGTGAAGAGGCCCTAATATGGTTGCGACATACTTTGTTAGGTAAATGCGTCTGGATTAAACCTCTAACAGTGGATCAATACAACAGATGTGTTGCTAAAGTTGAATATTGGACGTGGACAGGTTGGAAGAATGTCAGTTTGGAGATGATAAAGCAGGGTCTGGCGGTGGTATATGAATCAAAGGCATCTGCAGAATTTGACGGAGAAGAACATAAATACAGATTTCATGAATCAACAGCTAAAGCTCGTAAAAGAGGTCTCTGGGCTCAAAAACAATTCGAAACACCTGGAGAGTACAAGAGGAGGATGTAGTAATTGAATAAATATTTATGAGAAAAAAAGGTATAGAAAATGAGAAACCGACTGAGAGGGATCAGCATTTTAAATTGACACCTTTCCTCTTTTCGTGTTCACGTTGTTCAAACAT
This sequence comes from Zygosaccharomyces gambellarensis, assembly GCA_030571545.1. Classification (NCBI taxonomy): domain Eukaryota; kingdom Fungi; phylum Ascomycota; class Saccharomycetes; order Saccharomycetales; family Saccharomycetaceae; genus Zygosaccharomyces; species Zygosaccharomyces gambellarensis. Next base: position 34,768 of record JAJLXU010000023.1, read on the forward strand.
TATTTGAACAGCGATAAATAAACCACCACTGGCTAAAAGGACAAACTTAATCCCAGAGACTGTGCCAAATATTTCCTTCAAAAAATCTTTGGTTCCATCAGTTCCCATACAAAACCCAAATAAATTGGCAATCATCATCATCCAAATGTTAACGACACCGCCAGCGGCACAAAGATGTCTATACCAATATTTATCGGAATAATGACTCATATATTTGGTGGCAAACATCTCCGGTAATAAAAATAATACAACTAACCACCCCCATAACAATAATCTCAATTGAATGTCATGCCAAATGGCAACAAATGAAAAAACTGCTAATGAAGTTAAAATTCTGTTTTTAGAACCACCAAGTGGGACATAGATGTATCGGACCACCCATTTGTTGAAGCTTCTATGCCATGCTCTCCAAAATGCTAAAGCACTGTAGTTGTTGTAGACACAACGAATCATGTTTTCAGGAGTATCAGTAGAATCCATGAGTGCCCATAATCTAAACAATCTCCATGGAATCAGTAATTTTAACCAAACAACGTTTAAACTAAATAATCCAATCATTGAAATTTGGAATGGTGAGTCACCTTCCCATGCCTTTCTTTGGGTAATAGCTACCACATAGGCAAAATGGATAATGATTTCCATGGTTAAAATACAAAATGCAAACCTAATTGCATAAACAACAGTGTTCTTCGTTGAAATTGATGGCAATGTGACCCTTGTCTGGTATAAATAATCATTGAAGGTTATTATAGGACCAGCAATGAAGAGAGGAGTGTAAGTCACATAGGCGATATAATGCATTAACTTATAGTCATGCAAGGAGTGGGGTGCATTTAGCCTTTCTCTTTCGTCTAAAACCGGATGGTTGGTTTTGTGAAGTTCAAGACTCGAACCAGCTGCTGAACCGCTGACACTAGATATTGGGGATTCACTTCTACTCTCAGGAGGGGTCACTTTGCCGTACGATTTAAGGGTAAACGACGATTGATCAAGTTCTCTATACTGTCTATCGTGCCACTTCTCGAGGAAATCTAAATTATAGCTCAACATCTTTAAAAGAGTAAAATTGTAAAAAACATCCCAACGTGGTATTAAACCTTTGAATTGATCATCGAGTGAAGATAATTTTGGAGAGATACGACCATATGGGTATCCACTATATTTATCGTTAAAAAATAAAAGCGATACTCCGACTGCCCATGAGAGTAAAGTCGATAACCGGCGATTAAATTTAAATGCATTAACAACAACATATGTTATCAATATTTCTGCAAAAAACTTTAAGCAATTGACTCCATAGGCAGCTATTACAAATGCAATTCCAAATGCAAAATCAAAATGAATCTTAGGTATATCTATCAATGTTAAAGTAATCCTCTTAATGCTGGTATGCAAAAACATTAATCCTAACAAAAGCGGTAAATTATCTCTAAAAAAACTGTATTGCAGATCACTATTATCAGCTTTACGTCCAAAGATCCATCCTTTGCTCAACAGCGGTTCATAAAATGGATAATTAGGGTTAGTTTCACTGCTTGCATCCATAACAGCTTTTATCATTAGCGGTATCACTATGGCAAATGCTAAGTAGTAGAACTTGAACTCCCAAGTATTCCATAACGGCGGATGTGTTGTCAAATTACTTAAACCACCTTTCTTAGACACTTTGGAACTTGCTCTACCTTCAGGAATTGCATAGATCTTAGACAGCAGCATTTGACGTCTTCTTTCCTCTGGTGATGGTTCCAGACGGTAATCCAACACACCAAAGGAAAAGAATCTCCCAAATCCATCCACCAATCTCTCCATCATCTCACTTTTTAATGGCTTCAATAACGTTTTTGTGTACTCTTATTCTCTTGTGTAATTTGTGAAGTGTTGTACACAAAATATCGATTGTTTATAGACTACTTTTCATCAATAAAGTTCTAATGAGAAGTTCGTGTCAATTAAAAAAGAACACCGAAAAATCACCTCCAAAGATCTGCAACCGATTGACAGTCCTGTTAAGGTCTCCATTTCTTGATACATCAAGGATCCTGGTATCTTGAGTAGTCAATAAAGGTAGGACTTTTTCTCTAGCAAAAGCCTACGAAGTCCGGTTATGGGTTAACTTTGAAAGAGAAACATATACTATATTAAAATGATTTTTAAGTCTTCTTGAAATTGAGTTTCGTTTTGTTAACATTCTATTACTTCGAATTGCGCATGGACATTGAAATGGAATTTCTCGATGAAATAAAGATGGGAGAAATCTGTAAGAATTATCAAAAGATCAGGAAAATTATGAAAATTAAGATGGCAGCTGAATTGATCCAAGATTACAAAGTTTTAAGCACTTAAAAATTCAATATTTAATGATTTTTACTGTTAACATATCTCTTGGAGGACATTATTCGCGTTTCGATATGAGAAGGAAGATAAAAAATAATAGATGCAAAATGTAGACATAAGTGCAATTCACTTGAGAGAAAAACCCAATAACGAAACTAGTTGGAACCAATTGTGACCATGTTCTGGTTTTCGAAAACTGGGATCAGCTCAAAGTATACTTTCTCTGCATCACCGACTTTCATAACAGAACCATGGAGTGTTTATACCGGTAGACCAAAGGATAGTAGTACGACTACAGGTTCGTTGGGTCCTTCAAAAGTTTCGATTTTTATATTCGATAAAAAGAGGTTTGAAAACCATCTTTTGAACTATGGAATTATCAGATCTAAGAGTTCCTCACAGGACAAAGCACTTTTAGCAGACGCTTACGAAGTTCTGAAAAACCAAGTAAGTAATTTGGCAAAGTTGAAGCATCCAAATATTTTACATCTAGTAGAACCACTGGAGGAACATTCTAAGAACTTTACGTTTGTTACTGAGTATGTTACAGGATCGTTGGAGTCGGTTTTCACTAATGTAGATGAAGAGTTGAATTTCTTTAAGGGACATGTTAAGGAAGACATCGTTATACAAAGAGGAATATTGGAAATCACACAAGCATTAGAGTTTATCCATAATAGAGCTAGCTGTGTTCACTTAGATATTCAACCGAGATCTGTATTTATAAATGATAACTCCGATTGGAAAGTGAGCGGATTGGGTCACCTTTGGAGTTTACCAAGGGCAACAAACAGCGCAGAATATTTTATGCATCAATTCGACCCGAGAGTACCTTCATTTGTGCATTTAGAACTAGATTATACTGCACCTGAAATTGTTTTCGATAGCACGGTTTCATTCAAGAGTGATTATTTTTCATTAGGCTCATTAATATTAAAACTTTATACTGGTAAGAGTTTTCTAAACTCAGAGAATTCATCAAGTCAATACAGAGATGAATATGCGAAATTTGAACGCAAGCTGATTAATAGATCCTGGGAAGGTGTTATTTCAGGCATACCGCACAATCTAAAGATATGCATGTCCAAATTGATGAATCGTGATCTTTACGAACGTTACGAAAATATTTCAGAATTTTTACAGTGTGATTTCTTCCAGGATCCTCTAATGAAGACTTTGAACTTCTTAGATGATTTACCTACAAAGGACAGAGATGATAGGTTGTTGTACTTGGAAGGTCTGGTAGAACTACTACCGAAATACCCGACTTCACTTTTACAAAGAAAATTTTTGACGGTTTTACTTCATCTTTTAGGTCAATTGTGTGGTGATGTACAGTTAGATACTGCTTCTATATCAATGAATGTCCATTTGGTGATAAGAATAGGATCTACACTATCACAATTAACTTTTCAAGAACGCGTCTTTCCAGTAATAGCAGATAAACAGAATTTTCCTCATATTCTAAAACATGCAACTTTACCATTAGCTGAAAATATTTCTACTTTGAAGGATAAAATACGTCAGGACGATTTCATTCAAGTCATATTAAAGCCACTTTTCACCTATGTTTTTCGTGATATGAAGGGTGAATTAGCAGTACCAACACAGGAAAAACTGTTAGAGAAAATGACGCTGCTTACAGATATCTTTGATTTCATTACGGTGAAAGGTTTTGTTTTACCACTTTTATCCGAACTATTTGGTAAGACTACAAGTCTGACGGTCAAAATAGCATCTGTTTCGTGCTTCCAGTTGTTGATTGAACGTAAAAACGTCGATACGGATCTGATTTGTCAGGAAATATTGCCTCTGCTTCAATCGATGAAAACCAGAGACCCTCGTATCCTAATGCAATCACTGAAATTATTCGAAATTGTCCCTCAAGTGGTCAAGAGGGAGGATCTTCTGGTGGAACAATTATTACCAGTAATGTGGAGATACTCCCTAGCGTCTACCTTGCAAACCTCCCAATACAGTCAATACGTGCAGACGATTAATAAAATTAGTACCGATATTCAAACGAAACATATGGACTCCTTACCGAAGAACAATGACTCTCAAGACGCCAAGGGAACTCGAGACTTCAACAAATTGATTGAGCCTACCACCAACAACAATCCTCCCCGTGAGGATACAGAGACAAAGGACGCAAATAACATTTCCACACCTGCTATTCAACCTGTAAGGAAAACAAGTGCAAACAAAGCAAGCACTTCTACGACCCCGCGTACGGCTAAATTTACTGACGAATTACCATCAAGATCCCAACTGACGCGACCACCAAGGCGACCAGAAATCAATACAAGAACAAGCTTGGATGATGATGATTTTGATGAGTTCGTATCGGCATCGTCACCGTCACTGCATCAGAGAAATGCTCAAAGAAGCAATACCACTTCACCAAGTCTAAACAGTCTATTAGCATCACAAAGCTCAGGTGGTTCAAACACCCAGGCGGCAAGACCGTCACCATTGCCTCCAGGATTCTCAGTACCACTACAACCTAGCAAGAAGTAGAATAGTAAATCGTAATTTATAGTCTAAATGTAAGCTTAATGGCCGTTTGTTAGCGCCATGTCTCCATTGTTTACCCGGCTTTGTATAATCCAATAGACATTAAGAAAAATAAAGTAAAAAATACCGGGATGACAACCTGAATTTTGAAGCCTCAAGAGATTCCTCAGTGATAACGTCAAAGAAAGAAGTGAATTGTTTTTAGTTCGATTTAATTGGAACTATCTTCTTACCATCCGGCTTATTTGTGCCATAGAATTTCACGAGGTTCATTAGGTGCTCTCCTTTTTTTGTTCGATTTTTTCTCCTTTCCGCTTTCTCCTAGATTAAGATCCTGGAACATATTTATTATTCTTTTTTATTATCATCCCCACCTCATCTCATATTATTTATTCTTTGTCTTCAGATTGACCCTGTCTGAAATCCTGTATTTATTTGTCATTCCTGTGGATACTCAATTGCATATTCTTACTTCTTCATTAAGACCAAACGAATGAGAATGAGAGCAGCTACAAGAATCAACGTCACCAATAAGCTGTATATGAGTACCTTCCTAGTAGCGTTCTCTTCAGTTGCACTAACGTCAATTTTCCCCTGTCCTGCTCATACCCTGGATTCTGATAGCCCTGTAGATGAGCTGCCGCAAGAAAAATTGGAGCAGAACCGGTTGGCCAAGCAGTTGGAATTACAGGGAAAACTATAGGGAAAACAACCCATCTTGTAAAAAGAATTACGGCATGGTAAGGTGGTATCAGCAAATAGAGTGTTATTTTCCATCGATACACAGTGGATTTTAAAAAGTACAATGGCAGAGGGATAAGGAGGAAGAGCAATTCTAGGGACGGTCGAGTTTGCTGTCAATCCCTGTCAACTACAGTAGCCCTGCAACAGTAGAATCTTCCATCTCGGATTTTTTAAAGTGATCTTAGCAGGAATTCCAGTAATACCTTCAATTTTTAAGGGAAAATCCAGCTAATAAGTCGGTGGAGATGATACGACCTCAAAAGTTCATATATTCCTGTGACGAGCTACTACTGTTAAATATTAACTATTAAATATCAAATATTATTACTACCCACTTTTTATTATGGTTAGCATTACAATTTAGTGTTACCCGGGCTTAGTCAATAGTGTAAGAAAAAAAAATCGCCAAAGAATTAAAAAGGACGGGTGGTCAACCTTCTCTATAAGAAACCTTGCTCTTACTAAATGGACAAGCATTGACCCTTCATAAAGAATATCAGAATTGCTTTCGCAGTTATGTCTGATAATAATGAAGGTTATGAGCCTGTAAATGATAGTGTTGAGAAGGTTGAATCTGAAAAGGAGGTTTCCGGTGCCTCTGCAGCTGAAGATGCGATGAGGTCGATTTTGGCAAATGTGGGAGGAGCCAAAGAGGAGGCTTCTGATGCTGTTAATAATGGCAATGTGGAAAATGCTAATGATGAAGATGGAGGAGATGACGAAGGAGAAGGTTCAGACGATCTTTATAAGGAAAAGTCAGAAAGCGAGGAAGAAAAGAAGGAAGAAGGAAGCACTAGTGAAGGACGCGATTCTGAAGAAGGTTCCAATAAGGATGTAAACGACAAGGGAGAGTTGGAAGACGAAAGCAGTTCAGAAGACAGTAGAGAAAGTTCGAAGGAGGAGGGAAGCTTTAAAGAAGACGATGAAGCAGAAAAAGCGGAAGAAGAGGAACAGGGAGATGAGAAATCCAGTGATGAGGGTTCTGATGAATCCAATCGAGAACAAGTCGAAAAGCAAGAAGGAGAAAGGGAAAGCCCTGTTGGAAATGGAAATCAAGAGGATCCAAAACCAGTATCTGTGCATAGCTCTGTTAAGGATTTAATGCTTAACAACGGGATGTTACAGAAACAAGCTAACTACATCATGGATAGTGATATGTTGAGTTTGTCGGAGTTCCAAGAGCTTTCTTCTCGTGACAAGGTTACTGCTATAGTCAATATGCTGAATTCGAACCCGGAGACTTCATTACCTGCATGGAGTAGTAGTGGTAGTAGTGGTAGTGGTAGTGGTACGAGTAACGGTGATAATGGTCGTGTGGTAGAACAGAGAAGTCGACCAGGACCAATTGTAGATGAAAAACAGAGACCAGATTTGAATAGGCCAATGACTGCAGCAGAACGAGACCGTTATAATAAGTACTTGCGTGGCGAGAATAAAATTACTGAAATGCATGACATCCCACCAAGGTCCCGATTGTTTATCGGTAACCTACCGCTTAAAAACGTTTCTAAAGAAGAACTCTTCCGTATCTTTTCTCCATATGGTCACATTTTGCAGATCAACATCAAAAACGCATTCGGGTTTATTCAATATGATAACCCTCAAAGTGTAAGAACTGCTATAGCCGCTGAATCCCAGGAGATGAATTTCGGTAAAAAATTAATATTAGAGATTTCTAGCTCAAATGCAAGGCCTCAATACGATCATGGTGATCACGGTACAAATAGTAGCTCAACTTTCATCACATCTTCAAAGAGACCATTCCAACATGAGGATAGCGATGCTGCAGATATGTACAATGATACTCAAAGCTATAAGAAATCAAAGAGACGCGTACCAGCAGGTGTTATTTACGTTAAGCGGACAGCTGATAGAAATTATGCTAACGAAGTCTTTAACCAATTCAGGCGTGGCACGGGGCTAGAAACCGACATGATCTTTTTAAAGCCACGAATGGAGTTAAGACGTATGATTAATGATGTAGCTTACGACGGGGTTTGGGGGGTTATTCTAGTCAACAAAACAAGGAATGTTGATATCCAAATTTTTTACAAGGGACCTCAAGGTGAAACTAAGTTTGATGAATATATTAGTATTTCTTCTGATGACGCAATTGCTATCTTCAATAATTTAAAGACAAGTAGAGGTAACGGTGGTATGCCAACAAGTGCTGCGCCACCACCAGCAACCCTGGTCGGTGCTCCAAATCCATACGCTGCTGCACCACCACCACCACCACCACAACAGTCATATTATGGTGGATACGGCTTAACACCACCAATGCCCCAGCAACCTCCAATGGCTCCTCAACAGCCACCTTACGTACAAGCTGCTACATCAGCGTATGCGCCCTATGGAGCGCCTGCGCCTGCGCCGGCAACCGCCACACCTTATGGTAGGTACCAACCACAGCTAGCTCAGCCAATGGCTGCTCCTCCTGCTGCTGCACCTCCCCCTCCTGCTGCAGATCCAGGGCAACAACAATTGCTAGCTGCTATTCAAAATCTTCCTCCAAACGTGGTATCAAACTTATTAGCAGCTGCCCAACAGCAGCAACAGCAGCAGCAACAACCTCAAAGTAATCAACAACTGCTTGGTCTTTTACAATCGATGCAACCACAACAGCACCAGCAACAGTTTGCTGCTCAACCACCACCACCACAACCACAACCACAATTCCAACAACCTCATCATCAACCACCACCAACCACCTTGACTTCTCCACCGCAGCAGAACCAACAGCCACAACCCTCAGCAGGTAACAACGTCCAGAGTTTGTTGGATAGTCTCGCTAAATTGCAAAAATGAGTGCTTGTCTTGGTTTCCACTTGGCTCTTGCATGATAATAACTAAAAACAACCATTTTATTTTTGGAATTTTACAATATTTGTCTATACTTGCCGTCGTCGTAACCAGATTTACAAAGATTTGCACAGCTGCAACAAGTACTCCCTTCTTTTAACTTCAATCTTTCATCTCAATGCACATTCAATCCTAACGAGCTTAAAATGACTACTCTAAACAAACAGTATCAAAAACTCATGCGTATTCATCACATCTCGTCGGCTTACATACTTCTCTATTTTTTCAGTCCGATGGTGCCTATCCCTGTAACAAATCATCATCGGACACTCAGTCACTCAAGATTCGAGAATCCTATAAAGATACCTTATATACTTAACTAACTCATTGGTGTTTAGACATACTGGGAACTCTTGTCCTTCTTATCTAGTGCTACTGCTAGGAATTTGACGAGAGCATATTTTAATCGATACTTTTTATATAATGAGTCTTTCATTTGCTACGAAACCAGTACAGGTTAACGGCGTTCCCTATAGAATCCTGTTACAGAATGACAACGGCCCTTGTGCACTCCTTGCATTGGCCAATACATTATTATTAGCGCCAAGATATGCTGCCGAGGCAAGAGAACTGACCAGCCTAGTTCAGCATGGTTCTGTTAAATTGGAGGATCTAGTACAAGTTTTGGCTAATATAGCCATTATGAGTCCCAATGGTGCTAATACAGACGTCAACCAGTTATTTGAATTATTACCACAGTTACATACGGGGCTCAACGTGAATCCGATATTTAATGGTTCGTTCGATGATGGCATTGAAATGGGAATTTTCCGTCTTTACAACGTAGGGATCGTTCATGGTTGGATTATCGACAGCGACAGTGATCCCATAGCTAGAGAACACGTCTCGAAATACTCATATGAGGGCGCTCAGAATATTTTGTTGCAATCTTATGATGTGCAAAATGGTTCATATGCTCCCCCCAACAGCCAGGAGATTGTTGAAGATGCTAATTACATTAGGTCTTTCTTGGCAAGATCAGCAACACAGTTAACGGAATACGGATTAGTACACCTCAAGGAGATCCTGGTTGAGAAATCGTACGCTGTACTATTCAGAAACGATCATTTCTCAACCATTTACAAATATGAGGGCGAGCTGTTCACGTTGGTGACGGATTTGGGATATAAGAACAGATCAGACGTCGTCTGGCAGTCTTTAAAATCTGTTAACGGGTCTGCTGATGTTTTCTACACAGGTAATTTTATCCAAACAACACAAGCAACACAAGAATCCCCAGAACAACCATCATCTGTGGATGCAGCTGCAGTTGATGTGTCTTCCAACCCTGCAGTCAATGGTAAAAGGACGTACAACCCATTTCTAGGCGAAAGCGAGAGTGAACCATCTGCTGCTCAACCACCTCATCAATTACAACAGTTTGAAGATGATGAGGCATTAGCAAGAAGACTACAAGAAGAGGAGGACGATCGTGCTGCAAGCAATCTACAGAAAAGCTATCAGAGGAGGGAGAAGAGGAAGTCTGCTCTTGATAATGAGGCCAGGAACGGCGACGAAAGTGGTGACCTCAAGTCGAGGAAAAGGGATAAGATTAGGAAAAGTTGTATTATCATGTAACGTTTGATTTTCGTTTTTATAGTAGCAGTATTAGCAATATATGTAGTACTACAGATGACAATGGTGTAGATCATGACGATAACTGTGATCATGAGGATGACTACAACCATGTTTCAGCCTTTCGATGCTTAAATAAAGGAGGCCGGGGGACCCCATAAGGACTGATTAGATACATGAATCGAGTGGCAACACATCTTGATCAACTACATTTCACAGGAAAAACCAGAAGAACAGTAAATAATTAGATTCGCACAAGACAGGAAATAGGACTAATAGATTGGTATTTCATGGAAGAACTCAGGAGATTTAGATTCAGCTTGAAAGAGGCTCAAAGTGAGAGAGGTGTCGTTAGAGTCATCGGGAGAGCAAGTCACAAAGATCCAAACAGAATTGCTCAGAGGGATAACCTATTTTATGACGAAAGATCATTGAGTCGTAATCATGCTTTGTTAGGTATAAAGTTAATGGAACCATTAGAAGACAGTAGCAATATTGTAGACCAGTTTAGAATTTACATTAAGGATTTGGAATCCGCCTATGGTATTGTAGATTTGAATTCAGAAGAGTCTGACCCGTTTGTCGTAGATTTAAAAAATGGTGAAAGGTTTGGTCTAGTGAAATTGAACAAACCGATTTCAGTTTACCAACACCGTGGTGCTAAGATGAAGTTTCAAGTCAATGTTGAGGACGTAGGTGAAGACGAATTTGAGTGTAGAATTAGCGATGTTTCATTCGATGATAGTCCGGATGTGACTAGACCATCTACTTGTAACGATGACATTGAAATTTTCAACATTCTGGGGGGGTATTCTTCACCAAGCTCTGGATCTGAAATTGAGAGTACACCTTGTGCCCCAATGGATGACATGGATTCTATATCTGAAAACTCGTTTTATTCTGAAAGTAGTGAGAGTTATGCATTGGTGAATCTTTACACTCTACCTAGAGTTGATATTTGGGATGAGAATGGTAGTGGTCATGAGGATATAGATTTGAAGACGGTTGGTGCAGAGCTAAGAAATGAAAAGATTGGTAGCAAGAGGCCATTGCCCCAAGAAGAGGATGAGCAAGATGTACAGGATCAACCAAATAAAAGAACAAGAGTTGGTATGGTCTCCAGGAGGGATATTATAACGGGAACTATTGGATTTCTTTTGGGCTCGGTTGGTACTATAGGAATTTTAATCGGTATTGCTGGTAGATTAGAATAGTGTAATATTTTATCTTTTTTATTACTATCATTACTTTTTTTGGGTTTATAGGTATTTTGTTTTATTAGTTTAATGAAACGATTCTGATACATGGGCAATATATAAAAACATAAGTCAAATCAGGCTTTTGAGCTAAATCTCTAGTTCCTCTGAAGGAGAAATAGAGGACATAGGGAAAGGCATATGGATAATCAAAACATGTCAGACGATGAGAAAACCAGCAAGACTGAACATGACGAGGAGACCTTTGTAGAAGCATCGCCTGTCAAAAGAGTCAAACCGCTGGAAAAAAAAACACCAACACCAACAAAGGGTAGAGTCAGTAAGCCTGCAAGGCAACGTACTGCTTCTGCACGTTCTAAAGCCAGACAAGTAGCTATGACCACAACCAGAGATCAACAACAGCACCAACAAAAACGAAGCAACAACTCATTTTATCAAGGTGCACTATTAGGCTCATTTCTAGGAGCAACACTAAGTACTGTAATTACCAATGCTGTTTCCAAACTAGTAGGTTAGCTTTTGCCCCTTTTGTTATTAATATTGTTACGTACAAAGGGTTTTCTAGCATTTCTCTGTTTATCATCTGGTGGGCCAAATAGTTTCGATTTTTCTTCCGATGTCAATTGGTATTCTAATAGATGAGCATTACCTAATTCTCTGATGAATTCTAATAGTTTCGAATTCTCTTGTGCCATTTCTCTTTGGACAATTTTAACATCTAAATTTGATTTCGGATTTGTCCTACCAACCTGGTTTTGAATACTTTGGATGAATTGCTTCTGTTTCTTGGTTTCTTGTAACACGCTTTGGCCCTTCAATTCTTCCTCCTTAATACCCATACTTTCCATGTGTTCCCTACGTTTGTTAGAAATCTTCAATAACCACATTTTCTTTCTTTCCTCTCTCCACTGTTTAATATCCTCTTCTGTTGCCAAAGTAATTGAGGTTCCCTGAATAGCAGAACTTGAACTTTCAGGTCCATCCCCATTGACATCTTCATCTTCTGCCTCATCTAGCTCTTCAATACTTGGATCATCTTTTGATGGTATTTTTCTAGATTGCTCATCCTCGGGAACTCGAGATGAACCCTGCTTTGGCGCCTGCGCCTGTGGTATCGTCATATAGGGTACAGTTGGTGGTGAATAGACCGGTTGATTCCAGTAGGTTCCGTACGCAGGTGGTGCTGAGGGTGCTGGTGGTGTATAGTACGGAGCGGGTCCTGCTCCAGAAGCAGGAGTGGGAGGAGGTACTGAAACTGGAGGCGGTTGTCCGAATTGATACTGCGGATAGTAATAGGGTGTAGGTTGATTTAGTTTTTGTCTTTTAACATCGTTATCTAATGTACCTGAGGAAGTCGGCCTTGGTAACGTTCTCCCGTATGAAGAAGGATCAGGATAAGGTGAACTGTAAGGTGAAGGATTGTACATATTTTGGCCCTGACGAAATGCGATGAGATGAGATGAGATGAGCTTTGTGATGAGATATTGAAATTTTCAATAGCTTCTTGGAAGGAAAATAGAAAAAGAAAAATGAAAAGCGGAAAACAAAAGAGGAAAGTGCTTCTTTGGGTAGTTTTACCAAATACGGTATTAATACTCAAAAGGGGAATTGATATTCAATTACCTGTTTAGTTAATGTACACGTGGATATCACATGGTTTAAATCACGTGTATTTTGTCCCAAAAAGGAAATTATTGATTTCCTAATGGGGATTTCCTAATGGGGATTTCCGTATAAAGGTACATGATAGGCTCTAAATAAGAACAAATCACGTACTTTGAAATTTTTTTTTTTTTTTTTTTTTGCCCCTCAGAAGAATCGAAATGAGGGGTGGTTCGTTTAGCGTAATGAGTAACCCCAGAATTAAAATAACCAGTAAAATAAAAGTACAAATAAAAATCTTGATGAACGTACTTCAAACGAAAATACGAAGCGAAATACGCATATAATTCAATAGAAAGTCTTCAAGTTGACTCAATTCTTTTTGAGATAATAGCTTCTATCTGTTGAGAGCCACTACTGGTGAAATTTTTGATTCTTCCATCGGCTTCAATTGTGTCAAATATCTTTCATTGTTACCTTCATTTATTCGAAGAGGGAAGAAACGAGTAGTCCCTTACTCAATATTTTGATATCGTTTATCTGAAATACACTGATCGAGCACATCTATCAATCTATCCATCATGTCTCAACCGGTACAACATGCGGCTCAAAGGTCGTTAATTTCTAGATTCGTTAATAAAGAAACTTTCAAATATCTTTTGACCACACATTTTTGGGGGCCAGTTTCAAATTTTGGTATACCCATTGCAGCCATCTATGATTTGCAAAAGGATCCAACCTTAATTTCAGGGACTATGACGAGTGCATTGGTGGTTTATTCTGGTGTGTTCATGAGGTATGCATTTGCAGTTACTCCAAAGAATTACTTGCTTTTTGGCTGCCACGTTATAAATGAAACTGCACAACTAGGTCAAGCCTACAGGTTTTTGGATTACCATTATTTCAGTTCTCCCGAAAAGCAGGGGGCCATTAGGGCCAAGTATGCTACCGTTGTTCCAAACTGAGTGCAACAGAAGATAGATTGACTTCTGCATTTGCACTTTTTCTTTTCTTTCATATTGCTCTATTTCTTCAAGTTATTCGGCTTTGTCATTATTCGTATTATAAGTAGCAACACGTCATAATCAATTCTCTAGACTTTTCCAACATGTCAGGTTTTATTTAATCAAATAATCCCTTGGGCTTATTAGGCTGGGTTGGACCTAATTCTTCTTGGGTTTCACTAGCAGCGTTGTCACTGTTATGGCCATCATAGTTCGCATTGAAACCAACATTACTTGTTTCTCTCTTTTGTCTCTTCTGTTCGTCTTTCAATTTCTGTAAATACTTCCGTTTCTCTTGCTTCAACATGCTTTGCCTATCCATTGGTTTGATGCTGGGATCCGGGTCTGGTTCTGATATTCTTTGACCCCAACCGACTGTGGTACGAGATCTTTCTGCTGGTGCAGCTGGTAAAATTTCGTCGTCATGTTCTTGTTGTTCCCTTGTTAGTTCTTCTTCCTCATTGTTCCATCCACTCAATGGATGATCATCATCCTCTCTAACAAATAGTCTTCTTGTAACGTTATTTCGATTGTCTGTGCTCCCGCCCATGGTCTTCAATGGACTTTTTCTCATTTCTCTACTGGGCACTGATGCAGCCTTCAAGGGGCTGATACGGGACAAAAGTGGCTCGCCATCTCTAGATGGCTCCCGATTGACCCTTTTATTGGGTGAAGTGGTAGCAGTTGCCCTAGTAATTGCGTTTTCATTTTCATTATTAACCATACCGCTGCTATCAGTTATTTGCACGAGTTCAGATTTCACATCAGGTCTATTCAATTCAATCAGTAATGGCTCACCACGATGACAAAACCACATGTTTAAATTACCACTTAAACCTGATTTCCATGATGATCCTATATTCATGAAGTTCTTGAAATCCTTCAATTTAAAGACGATGCTTTTGGTACTATCTTCTTTTTTATTCCCGTCGTCAATTTCCTTTAGGAAAAGACAGTGACATTCTAAATCGGATGTGCTTATTGTATTACTCAAACTCATACTGTTTCTTAAAACATCATTATTTTTTCCATAAATTGCTTTGGTGAAAGCAGTGACGCATAGCTTCTGATTGCTTATTTCTAATTTCATTTCCTCTGTGATGTTTGGATTGCAATTATCCAAGAAATTTTTTATGAGAGCCTGGTTGCAACATACTAAATTAATTTCATCTGCCATAGTTAATTGATTCATATCCTTTGGGTTAGGCTCATTATTCTCATTGAAAAGAGCTGTTGATAATTCACTTTCAGCTTCTGCAAAAATTTCAGAAAGTCGAGGATCTAACGTCTCTTCCACAGACGCAGACCTCGATCCGTAGACGTCCAAGAACTTTCTTTTGTACTTCAAATCGATCACTATGGGATCGTACTTGATGGGGCTAAATTGAGGTGTATAGTCTTTGTTAATCAAAGAAGACATCTCGATGTGAATTAGCAGTCGATTGGCAAAGACGTGGGGACATTTCGCAGTGTTATTAATAGCAATAGTAAATTCATTTATAGAGTCACCATCAGGTTTCTTCGAAATAGTTGTCAAATGCTTCCCATTAATTTCGAACGAGTACAACTTTTGATCATTACCTTGAGGATCAGTAACTATCTGTATACCATCTTCACCATATACAATTTCATAGGGTTTAAATTCGTAATCTTCAAAAAAACTGCGAGCAAATTTTACTTGGCATAGCGTCGTGTCTGTAGTATTGATTGCCCATGCAATGAGCTCGGCGGATGTTATCGTGAAGTTGATCTCTCTTCGTACTGTGGTTAAAGCAGAAACTGTACGAAACCATATATTGTGTTTCTCAGCATCTTGAAAGGTTGCTCTAAATGACATTACTTACAATTAGGTACATCAATATCCTCAGCTAATCCAAAATATTATCTATCCTCTTGTTCGTTATCGAAAGTTTCTTGGACTAACTCGCTCTCATCGTCTTCGCTACATGATATATAAGGTGGGTCATGATTGCCAATTGCAATGGAAATAGTCAAGACAGAAATACAGAACCCTAAAGTAAATGCATAGTATTTTATGAGTATATATATATATATGACTGAAGGGATCATACGGCGTTGTCGTTGGATTCCTTGGGAATTTCATCGGAAGTGTCCTTTTTTTTAGATTTTTTATTTGATGAATGCTTGCCTTTCTTCTTGCTTGATTTTTTCTTTTTAATTATTACCGTTTCCTCATCATTCTTATCAGTAGTTGGTGGTTCATTAGACTCTAAAGTCTCAGTTTCGAACTTTCTTCTCAGTTTTTCTAATTCTTCTTCTTCTTCAGAAGTACCCTGTGTTCTTACTTCTGGTACTTTGCCATCATGCCATGATGACGCGGCAGGTCTTGAGAAATCAAAGCTTTCCAATTTGGTTGGTATTCTTAGACTTATCTTACCTCTGGCAGATGATGCATTTGTAGACATTGATTGGGTACTAGGTGTTGGCGATTGAGGGTTTTCGTCCACAACAACTTCATCGGAAAGTACATGAACTCTCCTTTTAGGTTTCTTCTTAGTTTTTTTCTTCTTTTCACTATTACCTTCATCCATATTGCTTTTGTTGAGTCTAATTAAATGAGGTTCTGGTTCTTCGGCACCTCTGTGAGAAAATTCTAGCAACTGAGTGCTAGTTTTAGTAGTGCGTTCATCATTTTGAGATAAATAGAATGGGTTTGATTCTCTTTCCTCTCTTTTACGCATTTCCAGTTCTTCATTTTCGAGTACGTTTGGGTTATCCTCATTCATCTTGGAATTATTATTGACTTGGTAGCCTTGGTTTTGGTCACTCATACTGCTACTGTCGCCTATCGATATTAAATCTTCTGAAAACAATCCCTCGTCATTTTCATTCTCCTCTTGGTTTAAAATGGTCTGTAATTCTTGTTCGTTTAAAAATGGAGTTTCAAAATCAACTGATATACTAGATTGAAGTTTTTGTTGAGTACCTTGTGAGATTGGTTTCAACTCATAGCTATTGAAGAAACTTGGTAGAATTTCAGTGACCAACAGCGGGAGCCCTTCCGCTTCTTGATCTATGGCCTCAGATACAAGCTTTAAAAATTCCACCGATTGCACTGCTCGTTCTTGAACCTCGAATGCCTTAGAATAACAGAGAGGTTCAAAACGTAGAAGCAAGTCCGATAATACAGATCTTACCCTTTCTGGATCTAAATCCACGGATCTATTGCACCAATTGCTAAAAACCTTCAAGAGAGCGGGGATTAAAATCATTTCCACGTCAGCAGGATAGTACCGTCTCCGTTTGAAAACAAAACTTATCAAATCATCACCATTTTCAATGAAGGATGAAAATTCGCCCAGAGACCAAAAACAATCTTTGAGAATACCTGACAAGTGAGTGTTAATCTCTTCATTGTATAAAACTTTTATTATCGTCGTAATGGTAGCTTCTCTCATACTAGGCACCTTAATCATTATGTTTCGGAGTTGTTCACCTACTTTATATCCTAATGATTTGTCGCTAAGGTCTTGGGATAGGATAGCTAGATCCCATAAAACAGCATTATACCATTCAAAGTCTGTAATATTAGCGAAATTATCCATTGAACATATTTGTATGACAGCATTAACCATTTTGATTTTGTACTGCTCTGGGATAATGATGGGGATCTCTCTGGTGGTT
This sequence comes from Zygosaccharomyces gambellarensis, assembly GCA_030571545.1. Classification (NCBI taxonomy): domain Eukaryota; kingdom Fungi; phylum Ascomycota; class Saccharomycetes; order Saccharomycetales; family Saccharomycetaceae; genus Zygosaccharomyces; species Zygosaccharomyces gambellarensis. The sequence continues at coordinate 52,268 of JAJLXU010000023.1, forward strand.
TCGAATCCACCCAATTGTAATAACACGACATCTTGGTCAACAAATTGTTTGAGCAGCACAAGGACAATTTTCTGTAAATTATTTTCATCGACAATACCTTCTATAAGTTCAATTGCCCTAGATCTAATAGAGACGTCGACATCATTGAGGAGACGCATTACTAGTTTATCAAATTGTGATATGAATGTAGTATTAATTTTACCAATTTTGTAGAAAAGAACGCAGCTAATGTATCTTAAGTTAGGATCAGATGAATCACAAAATGTATGCAAACGATCTAAGCATTGCATCGCTACATCATAATCACCTTCTTCCATCATATTTCCCTTAACAATACAATTGATAGATTCATAAAGTACTGAAGTTGCCGTTGTGGAGTCCATTAGTTCTAATATTTTAGGCAATAGTCTTGGTCTTAGTTTAGGTTCAACTTTTGATAAATTCGTGAATAATTTCAGCAGTCTTATAATGATCCAGTTATTTGATATTGTTACTAGAATTTCATAAAGTAGGGGAGAAAGCTGAATAAAAGGCTGAGGGTTTTTCTTGGAAAGTTCACAAATGACACTTACTGCAGCAGAGACGACGGAAGTGTCATCATCCTCTAATCTTGCTGCAAACTTGTCAAAGTTATCTCTTAATGCCTCCGGGAACTGTAGGAAAACCTTGAACAGCGCTGTGATAGCCTTCTTGCGAATGTACGCTCTCGAGCTATTCAACATTGTAAAAAGATCATCACAGATATCAGCCGCTAAAGAGGGTGTTATGATTGTCGATAATCCACTTAATGCAATACCAACTTTAACTACATCATTCGTCCCAGTGTATTTAAGGTCCTTTTTCATCAAATTCGTCGCCAATATTAAAATATCTGGATCTTTGTAAAAGGATTGTGATGCGGCCAAATATCCAACCCGTTTCTGTTGCAATTTCGAACTACTCATAACCTCCAAAATATGGAAATTCGCCCATGACATATCAAAACCGTACATTTCCAAATATGTTAGTTTTAGAACAGCATTTGTCTTGAGATTAAAATCAGGTGAGTTAGCTTCTTCACGACATTCTCGAAGAGCCTGGGCTAGGAATTGGCTTAGTTTCTCTGGTGTTTCATTGTTGGCACGTATACCCTTTATTAAATCCTTTAGCGACTTCTCGAAGAATATTCCAAATGGCCTTAACCTTTGTTTAACATCCTCGTTACTTGGCGCATACAACGAGGTCATAATGCCCAGGTAACGATGAGAATCAGTTCACTTCTACCACACTTGCCAATTGTTCCTTTTAAATTTGGTCTCTAGCTTAGACGGAGCTTCGATGTCTTGTTCAACATTGAACCTGATAACCGGCTAACTAAGGCTTCAACAAATCGTCTAGTACGTATATATACAGGTTTAAGGTCCCAAGGCAAGAGCGAGAAGAGTGGCAGAGAAGCAGAGGAGAAATTTCCTAAGGATTTGATTATGGATAATGATAATGAGGAAGCTGGGCCAACGATTAGAGACGATGCTGCTGTAAGATCGGGAAGTCCCAGTGTAAATTCACAGTCGTATGCTATACCGATGCCCGAAGAAATAGAAGAACAGCTAACTGAGGAATCAAGTTCGTTGGATGATTCCAATTCTGCAGAATCCAATGAGGAACAAATCTTGGGCAGGGCACCTCCAGAAAGTGGACAACGGGCGTTTTCTCAGGATTCTCAGGACTTTGAGCCGATGTTAGATGTCTCCAAACATATATTTGACTCATTAATGCAAGCAATTGATTCTGCAGATTTTTCTGAAGCTATCTCATTGCAGACCAAGACCTCAGCTGTTATTAATTCCAAAAGTACTGAATTGAAGCAATTGGTTGATGAAACAAAAGTGAAATTTGGTCAATTCAAAGAAAGGTTTGAGAAGGGTTCGTTGACCTCGAAGAACATACGGAATAATCTACAGTACTCGAAGGATAAAACTGAGAAGATTAACGCATTGGTACGAACAAACTATCCAATTGAGTTCAATGAGGCAAGAGAAAAAATTTTAGAACGTCCATTAGATGATGATTAGATGGTGGTGATGGTAATTCTACCATTCACATGCATATATACATAAATATACTGATTTTTATCCGACTCGCCAGACTTCCAGGGCAGTAATGTGGAATTTATTGCCTTCCCGACTCAACACATCATTACCATAAGTTAGACTTGGATTTGATACACCATTCAATAAATTATCGTCGCACCAAAGACCATAATGACCCTCGCCCGCACCCATGGAAAGGAAATTGGATTGACAGTAAATGGCAAATTCGTTAAGTCCAGTAAATGGGTAACCTCTGAATTGCCATCGGTATTCATGGTTGTTTTCAACGTCAGCTTTCGTTTTATTATCATTGCCGATGGTTAAGTTCGGTACCTTTTCCATCTTCCAAAGGAAACATTCTCCATTACCATAGTACCTTCTGTCACTTGTTGGATGAAATGGTTCATTGCTGTACGCTCCAAAGATTCCATGTTTATTATCCCTAATTACAAGAACGTATCCAACCCTCAATGGCGACTTACTTCCAGGTGCTACATTGTGATATAGTGATTGTAAAGATGATCCATGTTGTTCCAAACTGTATAACAAATTCCAGTCCGTGTAAAGTTGTATCCTAGTGGGCATTAAGGTTCTTATTTCATCACACATATCCGGCGTCAAAAGTCTTCTTTTCGTACTGGGAGAATAACCATGGAGTGTAATTGGGGGCAACAAATCATCCTCGTTATTACTGCTGTTTTTATTGTGAAATACTGGCTCAGTAGCGTAAGAACTGATCTTATTTGATGTACGATCATTATCATTGTTATTACGCCTTTTTATAGTATCATAATTGCTCTGTGACCATGATTTCTTTAGACGACTTAAGGCTCCCATATTGTCTGAGGGTCTATATTTAATATCTGAATAATAGGAATTGCTAAATGCTGATAGACCCTAGTAATTCATCCTTGTGTATCACTACTGGCAATGAGGGAGTGGTATGTTGAACATTCAAAGTCGTTCCCGATGACTGAGATTTACGTCGTCACAAATGGGGATTTACGTCTTAAGTGTAAACTATCATACAAAAACTTGTTGTTAATTCTATAACATAATAGGCCGGAGATTTTCTTCTATATTAAATTAAATTGTCTCTTGTAAATACTGTACAGATTTGCTTATTTTATTCAATCGAAAGTAACCTTCTTTGGTTTCTTTGACATATCGATGTCTTTGTAAAATGCACCGTATGCACCATGTTCTTTCTTCTTTGTGTGAGTACCAAATTTCTTCAATTCCTCAGGAACTGGTTGATTTGCCCCGTTAAGCACATTTATTAAAGCACCCGCTAGATGTTTTTCATTTTCAGTAAATAAGGTATGGGCGGTACCGGTTTGACCGGCCCTACCAGTTCTACCGATTCGATGCACATAGTCCTCCACAGTTAAGGGGAAGGTTAAATTTATCACGGTTTTGACATTTGGAATGTCTAAACCTCTAGCTGCTACATCGGTTGCCAATAGTAGGTTTGATTTACCAGCTTTGAAGTCATTTAATGCATTAGTTCTTTGTTGTTGAGATAAATCACCATGGATTGCAGCTATGTCATAGCCATTATACCTCAAATTATTTTCCACACGAGCAGCTTCCTTCTTATAAAGTGCGAAAATTAGAACCTTGTCATTTTTCTTGCTGCCGGATTGGTATTTCCTCAATAATTCTAACAGCTTTCTATCCTTTTGTCTTGGTTCAATAAGTTCCACAATTTGTGTAATGCTCTTGTTAGCAGAAAGTTCATCTCTGTTACCAATGGAAATCTTCACTGGATCCCTCATGAATGTGGAAGCCAACTCACGCACCTCCTTGGGCCATGTAGCGGTAAACATTAAAGTTTGTCTATCCCTAGTATTCGTCTGATTGACAATTCCTTTAATATCTTCTTCGAAACCTTTTTCTAACATCCTATCAGCTTCATCCAGAACCAAATATTGGATTTCCGAAAGATCAACTGACTGCTCATTTATTAAATCTAGCAGTCTACCAGGTGTAGCAACTAAAACTTGAGACCTTCTAATCTGTTCCCTCTGTTCTTGTTTGGGCACACCACCATAAACGCAGCAGCACCCTAGACCCACCTTATTTGTTAGAACAATCAGATTATCGTAAATTTGAGATGCCAATTCTCTGGTCGGCGAAATTACGAGAACCTTGACAGCATCGGTTTTGCCAATTCCATTGGAAACTAATTGATCAACGGCTGGGACACCAAAAGCAAAAGTCTTACCAGAACCAGTCTCTGCAACACCGATAACATCCCGACCAGATAATAAGTATGGCCAAGAAACGGCCTGGATTGGCGTTGGTTTAGGGAACTTGGAAATTTCAGATTGAATTTCAGGTTTTAGAGAAAGGTGAGAGAATTGCAAGAGTGGACGTAGGTTCAATTTTTGGGAATCTTCCACACTAACCTCATTCTCCTTATAGAAAGAATCGACATCACTTTGAGGGACCTTGGACAAGTCTTTGCTCTGCTGATAACCGCCAACAACTGCATCTTCGGCCTCCTCTTGATGTTCGCTCTCCTGCTTCACCTCTTCATCTGAATCCTTAGGCTTTTCCTCCTGTTTCTTTTCCTTCTTGTCTTTTTTCTCTTTTTTCTCTTTCTTCTCCTTCTTCTCCTTCTTATCTTTCTTATCCTTTTTGTCTTTCTTCAACTTATGTTCTTTCTTGTCAGATTTCTGCTTTTTGTTTTCAGCGGCAGAATCATCTTCTGAAACTCTCTTCTTGTTCTTAAGCTCTTCCTTAGACATATTTGAATGCTTTAAAAATGTATGGTATGCTATTATATACACTCCTGAGTCTTGTCTATGTTCTTCCTTATACTATGTAAGATGTTCAATGGTCTTAAAAGCGATGAGCTGAAAATTTTTCAAATTCTCGAGAATTAAAATTTAGAAAAATATAAAAATAAACATATAAAAAAAAAAAAAAAAAAATAATAATAACAATAATAAATATAATAAAAAACAAATATCGAAAAATTAAAGATTCGTTACTTACATTTACAACACGCTGCTAAGAAATGCCCATAAATCAAATTACTTGAAGTTACAATCGATCAAGAAATGTGGAATATAATTGCATATTTGCCTCTATCATCTTCAACATAAGATACAATATTCTTTCCTTAAATAGTTGATTTGTAGCGGCTATCCTTGGCAATATCTTCTCTATCTTCTATTTTATCTTGGAACGTCGAAAAAAAAAAATACGAAATCAGACTAAAATACACGAAAGAAAAACAGAAAAAAAAAAAAAACCAAAAACACTCCATCATTTAACCGATGATTTTTCCATAAAATCCACATGTTGGGGAGTAGCGGCTACGATAGAAGACTGAGATTGGCTGTCACCGGTGACATCATACTCACCAAAGCTCTGATTCGAAACTTCTTGCGAATAACTCTCATCTTCAATATCATCAGTGTCTGTATGGAAAACTTTCTTTCCTTTGACCTCCCAGTATATTAAACTGTACAAGAAATAACCAATAATAACCACACAAACATAATTCATGTTATTTTTATTCACTGGGTAATTTGGTGGGAAACTGAAGAATACCAAACAGAAAACTGTCCACGCTAACAAAGCGATGTTACAGAATAACCCAAATTTACCAAACCAAAAAGGACCATGAGCGATTTGACGCCTTTTTGACAATAAACATATAACCGGAATAGAATATGAAAGCAATAAGAATGCAATACATGCAGTGATCAAAGAGTTGAATGCTACACTGGATGCCAAATAAAGGAAACTGATAATACCAACCCAACCACACGACATTAAATGAGCATTCAATGGAACACCCATACGAGAATTAACCTTTGACCAACAATTAGAAAAAGGTAAACCTCTGTCTCTAGAAAACGACCAGCACAATCTAGACTGCCAAGTGTGACTTGCAATCACACAACCAAATGAGGTGAACAGAATTAAACACCCAAGTACAATTGCTCCTGCTTTACTATTCAATGCTTGGTAGTAGATTACCAAAACTGGGAAACCACCAGTAGAACTGATCACCTTCTGCAAGTCATGGATAGTAAAGAAAAGGGAAATCACGTAACAGAATGAAGTCAAAAATCCAATTCCAATCGTGCCGATGATCGCAACTGGGATAATTTTTTCAGGTTTTTCCACTTCAAATGCCATATGGGTTGCACAATCTAAACATGAAAATGACCAAGCCGGGTTGATTAAACCAACGATGAATGCAATTCCGCGGCTGTTCCAACCGGTTTCGTTGTAGAAACGAGCAAACACAAATTCAGCCGAGTTGTAATTTCCGCTTGAACATGCTAAAACTGTGATTGTAATTGTAATAAACGAAATCAACGAAATGTAAAGTGAAGAAGATGCAATTAGTGGTAATGATTTACCATAACAATTGAACTGCATTAAGAAAAGATGCAAAATCCAATAGGTGACAAAGACATGCCATCTCTTTGGCTCAAAATGATCATGTGTCAAGGCATACATGGCAACCAATTCACTAGCTACCGAAAGCGTTGTAGATGCACTGGTAAATACAGCACCCGCATACGCAAATGATCCACACATATAAGCTGCAAACCTTTTATATCTTGGAGGTGCCAACTGTAACGACCACCAGAACTGGCCACCAGCATGAGGATATGCAGATGTCAATTCACCCAGACTTATACCAATGGTAATTGAAATAAACGCAATGATAATAATACCGTAGACAACCAACATGGGTCCACCAGATGACAGACCCGTAGCCAATGATGCAGAAATACCAAACCACGAATTGGTTAACCCAAACCCAACACCAAGAATCGACCAAAGAGAAAAAGATTTTCTCAAAACAACTTCTTCACCACCACTACCACCAACTTCACCTTCATACTTGCTCATATCTTCCTTATCCACAGCCAGCTCCATATTTGGAGACTCGGAAACCTCCCTCTTATGAATCTCAGTTTGAAAAGATCGTTGTTCAAATTCACTGCCTGTGCTCATGATTTCGCTTCTCTTCTAATTTTTATTGATATTTCTTTCGTCACCCGTCTTATACTTCTGTGCCGAATGGATTATCACAATAGCACAACTTACAGCAATTACGACAGAAACTAGTCACAATTACCTTGCTAAATTAAACGTAATACTACTTCTCTCTCGCTCTGCTTGTAGATACAGATGCACTATACGATAGATTCCTGTTTTGGTAAACCTACAACTATCAAGGCATACAGACCGATAAATGTCTTTTTAACCGTAGAATACGTTGCAGAGCACAGAATCTTATTCCTTAAGTTTTTGTAAATCGATCGAAACAAAAGTCGAATGTTAGACTTGAAGCAGCAGTTCGATCGACGTTA
>JAJLXU010000023.1:67396-109441 GCA_030571545.1 Zygosaccharomyces gambellarensis
TTTTTTTTTTTTTTTTTTTTTTTTTTGTTATTGTTGTTATTGTTATCTACCTACTCTTATTATCATCAGCGTTATTATACAGTTAAGAAGGAAAACGAATAATTCCGGGCTTCTAACTCCACATTGTCGTGAAACATGGTGATCTAAGAAAGTGATTCACGCTCTTCAGGGCCTTCAGATTTCAGCTGGTTCAAACTCCGATTTGCATACCTGATTCTTTTTTTTTTTTTTCATTTGTATCAAGCAAGAGTGTTGAGGGGGAAAAAAGCTCCAAAGGCCCATTTGAATATAAACTTTCTCTTAAACGAGAAGAGCATGCAAAGACGCTTGAACCAATGTGCTTGAACTGCATAATAACATTTGTCTCATGGTTATCCAAGTACTAGGTCCCATATCTGTGTAGGTGGCGCTAGGTGTCTTGAATGAACCGCCGGTAAGTTTTAACCGCCCTTTGGTACGCGACACATCCTTTCCCCGATTTTAAACTTCTCCGGTTTCCCTTTCTTCCTCCCATACACCCCGGTGCCCCTCATAGACATTCCGGTTCCGCTTCCAGAAAGTAATTCGAAAAGGAGTCTTTCTTTTATAAAAACTGCACCCTGAAAAATTTCAAGCCCGAACGACGGAACTAAGGAATCACAATTTCTAGGTGTGTGCATAATTAGCAGCGATAGATGAGGCAATGGTGGATGGATTTACAAGGTAAGCTGGTCTGCCACTGTTAGTGCACTCTCAACAAGATACGTACGCATACGGCTTTCTCATTTTGTACCAGTAATTCCTTTTGGGAGTATTGAATTATACTGCGACTTACGTTGCGAACGGTCCTGCCACTTTACCGGTGTATTGGCTAACAACTTTTTACGTCAATAGCATCGTTGTTTCCATTTGTTTTAGTTCCGTTGTGTTTGTTAATGTTATGCCATTCATCATAAGAGCACCCAAGTCGGATCAATTGTTTTAGTATCAGTGCTTTTTTTTTTTCTCTTTCTTTTTTTTACTATTAGTATTACTATCACCTTAATACTTTGACAGACTCATACACACAACGCACATTTAGAGATTTTATTCACTTCATTATTAGAAGGAAAGAGAGAGGAGCACACAAGATCTTCACAAGAACAGAGAGTAGAAGACAGGATAGGATTTGTGTGGTTGGTTTATTAGTGTATCGGCATCTCAGATTCATTCTATAAGAAAAAGTTTTTGGATTGGTAAGGATAGCGAGTGCGATGACCCAGAGTGGTCGATCATCATTAGTGCCAGATTTGTTTTTGTCTCCATATTTACCGTTATAATTTGATGGAAAGCAGGATGGATTCTTATAGCACCAGTTCGAGCTCAATTTCAGGTTCGATGGAGAATTGTTATGATAGTGCACCTAGTAGTGGTGGTAGACAGACTAATGAAGGAACTTTAGCGATACGAGCCAATGAACTGCCTGAGGCGTTAGCGGAAGATCAGAACAAATTTATTCATTTAGACCCTGTACCCGATTTTAAGGATAAGACGGAGATTAAACCTTGGTTGCAGAAAATTTTTTATCCGCAGGGAATTGAAATTGTGATTGAAAGATCTGACAATATTAAAGTTATTTTCAAGTGTAAGGCTGCGAAAAGAGGTAAGAATACAAACTCAAGAAGAAATGAAGGTATCAGTACAAATAGTGGAGGTTTTTCGAATATTGGAAGCCCGACGACTGGTTCTTCGCCTGCCAGTGCGACGATAGTTAGCAAAAAGAAAAGATCAGTTTCAAGGTTTAATACATGCCCGTTTAGAATACGTGCGACTTTTTCTTTAAAGAGAAGGAAATGGAATATTGTTGTTGTCAACAATTCCCATTCGCACGAATTAAGGTTTAATCCTGATAGTGATGAATATCGTAAGTTCAAGGAGAAATTGAGAGAGGACAACGATTGGGATGCTGTAAAACAATTTGATGGATTAGAATACAAGGCTAGGTGCAGTCTACCGATCGAATCTTCCTTGATACCGTGTGAATGTGGTCTTACAAGTGAAATTGAAAGTTTTAATATCGTTTTGCCTAGTACGAATTCAACTCAAAATGATAACGATAGTGGTAATAAGGGCAGTAGTGGGATGGATTCTGTAATTTGCAAACCAAAAAGTAAGAAGTGGCATCAACAGCAACAACAAAGACATAGAGAAAAGTTGATGAAAAACACATCAGCCGAACATTTATTTTTACAGTCTCAATTACAACAGGGTTGTCCCATCGAATTTCTGGATCCTTTGGCTTTTACAGATTCATTTGCATCTTCTCCGTCATCTTCAACCATCACACCGGGACAACAGCAAGCACAAGAACAGTTAAATCAACAGCAGGATTCACTTCATATGGATGATCCACTAACAGACCTGAATGAAATTGATTTCACAGATATCTTTAAACCACATTCGATTCACTTACAAGATCTTCGTTTAAATAGTCAACAAGAACCAGACGAGTCAGGTTTTTTACAACCATCACAATCAAGTCCTCCACAATTTACTGATACCACTCATGAAACTAGCGTTAGGAGGGACGAATTTCCATCACTTTTGTTTTCACCGCTAGATGCGGCAACAAATGAGCTCATGACCCCAACTGATGATATGCTTGTATCACCTTCGCATCAAGCATCAAATAATAACAACAATGATAAAATTAATAGTAATGGTGGTGATAACGGTAATAATGATCAACAGCAGCATGAACAATGGCAAACCGAAGTTTTGTTTAATGATCATCATCGGCAACAACAACAACAACAGCCGATTTTGCAACAGAATTTTAATGATAATGAAATCCTGGCCCCAACGAGGCTTACTTCACTATGGTCGTCACAGCGACAAGAGACCGCATCTTCAAGTCCATTACGAAGAGTGGTCAACGCTGTTGACTCGCAATCACCCCTTAATGAAAACCATTATGCAGTGGATGATCTCCTGTGGAAGATGAATTTTGAAAACGCATGAGCGAACGTAAAAATATGATTAAATTTCCTGTACTATTCACGAATCTCTTTATTATTATTATTCATTTACATAATGTAGTTAAACCACTCCTCTTCAATTCATAGAAACTCCTTTCTTTTGTTCTTTTGATCACTTGTAAAGATATGCGAACAAACCAGGCACACAAAGAACAGTACCATCGACGTATCCTTTCGTCTCTGTTGTGACTGGAAGAAAACGTTCTCTCTTGAATGGCATTTGGGACATTCTCGGTCTGATCTCGGCAGCGTTGGATCAGACCCAATGTCTTGCACTACACCAGCCGTTTCACCAATATTAGTTATCAATTCGTGTCTGTAAACTAGGGGGTTACCTGCTTCTTCCACATATGAGCATGTTCGGCATTCGAAAAGTAATCTCTGGTTTTCATTATCTTCTCTGGGATACAACATATTGTTACAGTCTCTGCAGAATCTAAACGTTGTCATCTTTATCAACCTTCTTTGCGTTATCTGGTCTAAATGTTTTACTTTTAGTTCTCAGCTTCTTTGTAATGTCCTTTGTCTTTGAAAAGTGTTGATACTTTCATCATGCTCTTGACCTTCGCTTATAATGAAAAATTTTCAACACTTTTAACAAGAACTAATAACAAGATATAACGAAAATAGAACGATATTAGGCAATTTTAGAGTCATTATGCTTCGTATCATTACCAAGAGATCCCCAGTCGTCGTTTCTAAGTGTTCTAGATTCACAACAACGACACCATTTCTACAAAATTTTAATTGTCGTTATCAATCAACTGATGCTGGCCAACCAAGTGAACCAGTAGATCCAAAGATTTCCAATATCGTCAACGAAATTTCCAAATTGAATCTACTAGAAACCTCAGTTTTGATTAATGAATTAAAGACTCAATTAAAGATTCCAGATATTGCATTACCTGCTGCTGGCATGGCTGCGCCTGCTGCTGGTGGTGTTGCAAATGGTAGTGGTGCTGTGGAAGAAGAAGCCGAAGAGGAAAAACCTGAGGAAAAGACAATTTTTGCATTGAAATTGGAATCTTTCGATGCGAAGGCAAAACCAAAGATTATCAAGGAAATCAAGACCATGTTAGGCTTATCGTTGGTCGAAGCTAAAAAATTCGCTGAAGCTGCACCAAAGGTTTTAAAGGATAACGTTGCCAAGGATGACGCTGAGAAGATCAAATCATCTTTGGAAGCCTTGGGTGCTAAGGTTTCGTTAGAGTGATTAAATGAAATGAAAACCAATGATTTTCCATCACATTCCTCCTTAGAACTTTCCCGTCCTGTACATAGATAGGTCTACTTCGCATAAATGTATACTTTCGATATAAATGAAAGAAAAAAAAAGAAGATACAAGCAATCATAAAATCATATTTAGTTTCAAAAATCGCTAAAGTATTGACCATAAGGATCTGCACCTCCAATACCATAATCCAAGTGTGCTTCAGGGTACATTTCAAACAACGAAGTGTCACCTACTCCTGGTACAACAGGAGGCTCATATGGAGTTTCAATATCTTTAGCTAATAATTTTTCCCAAACAACTTCACCAAACCATGGATGTGATTTAATGTCCTGTGATCCGCTTTGCAAATTACCCAGTCTTCTTGTCAAATCAGCTGTAATTAATTTACTCAATAAGTCAACAACGTCGGGATGAAAAAATGGTGGATAATTAACTTTACCTTGCAAAATCTTCTCATAAGTCTTCATCGCTGTTGCGTCATAAAATGGAGTGTATCCTGCCAACATTTCAAAGATTAAAACACCTAGGGACCACCAATCAACGGATTTATTATAAGGTTTCGTCGTAATTACTTCAGGCGCAATATAATCAGGCGTACCACAAAGCGTCCATGTTACAGTGTCAACTTCCTTTGCAAACCCAAAATCCGTAATTTTAATATGGCCATTCCTATCTAACAAAAGGTTCTCAGGTTTCAAATCACGATAAATGATATTATGGGAATGCAAATAATCTAAAGCTAATGTAACTTCGGCTGAATAAAATTTGGCAACGGGGTTTGGAAATCTATGGGACTTACGCAATAGCGAAAACAATTCACCACCTTCAATATAATCGATGACCATGAAAAGATTTTTCGCATCTTGAAATGTCCCCCACATACGAATGATAAATGGGTGTTCAACCAACTTCAACATATGTCTTTCATCATTGGTATGTTCAATTTGCTTCATTTTAACCACTTGCTGTTTTTTCAGGACTTTCATTGCATAATACCTACCATTGTGAACAGATTTTACCAAATGAACACGTCCAAACGAACCTGTACCAAGAGTTCTCATAATTTGGAAATCTTTTAAGGAGTACTTCCCCTTTGAAATTCCTGATCTCTGAGGAAGCAAAGACTTATGACGATAAGATGCATAACTCGGAAGAATCTGTTGAGCCTCAGGCTGGGATTGAAGATGATGATGGTGATGGTGGTGGAGTTGATGTGGAGTTTGCAGATAGTGCTGGTAATAATCCATTTTGTGAAATGAATCGAACAAGAAGGGAGGATACCTGAAGCCCTTGACTCAATTGACTTTCTTCAATTAAAATCCCACTTTGACTCCAAAGGGTTCTTGTTTTAAAATCATATTAACTTCCCCCGTATTGATTTCGCCTGGAAAAGCAGTCAGCATCACTAGAGACGGATCAATAAGGTTGAAGGCTAATTGGATAATAAGTATTAAAAAAAATGTTGGAGTAATGGTAGAAGTAGTAGTAATAGTAGTGATAGATGGTTACACATGCTGTAATTTTAAGAATTCTTTTCTCCTTCTCTATTACTATTATTTTAAACCCTCTCGATGATATATGCTAATATAATGAAAAAAGAGGAAAAAGAAAAAAAAAAAAAAAAAAAGTGTATTCAGTGGCACTATAGCCATATGTCTTCGCCCTGAGGCCTTTCTTGTTTCGTCTGCACCGGCTGAGAGGTTTGAGGAGGATAATGGGTAGTCCTCTGTGGTAAAGGTTGCTGTGGTTGATATTGAGATTCCTTTTGTTGTTGTTGTAATAATGGCTCTGGGGCTGCAACTGTTGCATTTGGTACTGCTGCTGTTGCTGTTTGTGATGTTACCGCTGCTGCTGCCACCGCCTGTGCAGGTGCAGGTGCAGGTGCTTGGTTATGCTGATTTTTCAATGATTCCATTCCTTTATCAATTGCATTTAGTAATTCTTCAGGCAACAATGCCGCAGCGTTACTATTTTGAATTGACTGCTGTTTGATTTCTTCCGGTGTTGGATGGTGCTTATCTTCATTCTTGCAGTAATGAAAATGTGTAGCAAATTTCTTCATCGCCAACAATTTGACTTTATTAAAGGAATCATTCTTTACATTCGAACTTGAAGCCGCTTGGTTATCGTTATTACTAGTATTATTATTGGGCGTATTAGTAGTGGAAGTGTTATTATTATTATTAGATGCGGCATTGTTGTTGTTGTTATTGTTGGCATTGGCCGTTCCACTTGCAGAATCATCTTGAGGAGTATCCAAAAGCAAATCCCGTTGCTTTTCTACCATGGCCTTGGTATACCTTAGCATTGTCCAATCGAAGAGATGATCATTGTGATATTCCAACTTAATGCTTAAATCCTTGAAAAGACGGGCCAAATACAAGTAGTCTGGTCTCTCATCAAATTTTAAATTTCTGCAGTACAGCATATATTCTGCAAATTCTTGTGGTAATCCCGCACAAAGAGTCTCCACGCTGGTACATAATTTTTTCTCGAGAATACGGTCGTATTTCTGTTTCTTTGTAGTTGCCTTTAAACCTTGCCATGGTAATGAACCCTTACAGAAATAGATCAAAACGTAACCCAACGACTCTAAATCATCTCTTCTACTCTGTTCAATCCCCAGATGTGTATTTACACTTGCATATCTTGCCGTACCTGTCAACGATTTATTTTCTCTATAAGGGATATGTCTATGAGTGTTGAAATCTCTGTATTTCTTGGAAAGACCAAAGTCGATGACATGCACAGTTGATCCACGGCGTCCAACTCCCATTAAAAAATTATCGGGTTTAATATCTCTATGGATAAACGATCTACCATGAATGTATTGGATGCGACAAACCATCTGCAAAGCCAGCATGATCACCGTCTTAAATGTAAACTTTCTATGACAGTAATTGAAGAGATCTTCCAATGATGGTCCCAGTAAATCGATCACCATTGCATTATATTCTCCTTCACGTCCAAACCAACGAATAAATGGTATCCCTACACCACCACTCAGATATTTGTATACTCTAGATTCATAATCCAGCTGTGGATGCCTCGATCTGATAGATTCCAATTTAATCGCTACTTCTTCTCCACTTATCAAATTAGTCCCATGGTAAATGTCACCAAACGATCCACTACCGATCTTTCTACCAATACGAAATTTTCTACCAACTCTCAAATCCATTCTATGTCTCTTGATCTAGTTCTCTTTCTGTCTCTATAAGAAGGAAACCGTGGTGTGTATAGTAAACGAATACTGGAACAAAAGGAAATGAAAAAAAAAAAAAAAAAGTGAGAAATAATATGTTTAAGATAACCAGATAGCACAAATCCCTAAAGGTAGACTTGTATAATCACTATCAAACAAAACAAAAAGAAGAACAACCCAGCAACTCTTCCTTCTTATTCTTTAAAGTGGTTTCAGTACATCACGGACTATATATTCCCGTCAATGATATTTTTTTTTTTATTATTGTGATAGAATTGTGTAAGAGAACCACCTGCGATCCCCAAAATTGGTGTTACCCGCCTTATATGTTTGAGGAAAATTTGTGGTGTCGCTGTACACGAAAGGCTGGGCGGGTAAATTTGGCCATATTTATGATATTCAATAACGGTGCAAGCAGCTTATCCGCTAGAAAATACCCAGCTCTGGGTTCCAGAGGCTTACTCTCACTCTGTAACCGCCTTGGGCTCAAAAAATGTCTAATCACATAATATTCGGATGGTGTATGGGTTCTATGTCTGGTCACATGCTCTAGCCGCTGATCTCGTCTGTAGTGGTATTATAATAATGACCACTGTCTTCCATCAATTTTGCACTGAATTCCTCTTTCTTGTTTTCCTTTTTGTCCTTCTTCCTTTGTCGTACCGTTGACTGTGTAATGTCAAGCTATGAGACAAAAACATTAACATAGAATGTATGTAAAATAGATGAAATTAAAGGGAAAACTTATAGAAGTTACATTCAAGCAGGAGAAATCTTGAGCCGATTATGTGACTAGCTTCTTTTTCTTGTGCACCAATCCCGTCCTACTCGATATAGTCTCTTCACAGCAAGAGTGCATAGTTATTCAGCAGTGTCGAGTGCCTCGAGCTGCCTCAAGTAGCGAATGCAAGAAAAAAGGAGACTTCAGATCAACATACTCACCAATGCAGCTAAAACTGCAGGTGCCGTTTCTTCTAGCAACTTCTAGCAGTACCTGGGTCTCTAGTGACGACTATTCTTCAGTCAACGCTTCAACAATTAATTGAAAAAAATCGATGAGCATCTTGAAATAGTCAGAACACATATATACATATACCATAGTTTGAATAAGCAAGGAATGAGTTTCGACGATAAAAATGACGATAGCAGGCTGTCGAGTCCACCAAATGATGTTTCCAATAGTGCTGGGAGTGGGTCCTCAGCAGCTGAAATAGAGTCTGCAACGAGACGAATGCAGTACATGGCAGAACTAAGAGAACAGGATAGATGGCTACCGATCAATAACGTTTCAAGATTAATGAAAAACACATTACCAACATCTGCGAAAGTATCGAAGGATGCTAAGGAATGTATGCAAGAATGCGTTAGTGAATTCATTTCATTTGTTACCAGCGAAGCTAGCGACAGGTGCACTGGCGACAAGAGAAAGACCATTAATGGTGAAGATATCCTGATATCTTTACATGCGTTAGGGTTCGAAAACTATGCAGAAGTGCTCAAGATATACCTGGCCAAATACAGACAACAACAGGCATTGAAGAATCAACTAATGTATGAGCAGGAGGAAGGTGAAGAGGATGATGAGACAACAAGAAATGAGTCCTGAAGATGAAAATAGTCCTGAATAATTCAAAGATAGGGAGTTTCCAAACCACGCAGAATTTAGATACCATGTAATTACAAGTAGAAGGGTAATGGTTAGATTGATCTTTTGTATATATTTGTTTTAATTTTTTTTTTTTTTTTTTCTTGTTTCTGTTTAAATTATACCTTATGTATAACTAAGTTCAAGTTTCGGTGCTCGCGAAGAGAACTTAATCTTCTACTTATGACAAAGAGAGTGAAAAGGAATTTTGCCACCTGGGCCAAAAACTTCTTTAAAGAACGATATAAGGGTTGGTATCACTCAGGTAAGGTGAATTTTTCAGAAATATTTTGTATTTATATTCCAAATTTATACCAATACACCTGCATCCAAGCGCCCTTGTACAGGTATTTGTCGAGCTGAAAGGGGGAGACTTGTTTGGAAAAGATCAGATATTGACCATGATGAATACAAAGACTTCAAGAGTGGTTTCACAGTTTTTAACACGCAGATTACGTCTGAATAGTCGAACATATTTGCGTCCTGCTATTGGAAACGCTAGACATGCAAGTTCTTTGCACGGCAGGGGACCATCCCTAGACCAGGTAGCGCTTACGAGTGATGTGCATTGGCAACGGTTTCAATTACAACAGAAAGACAAGCCATTACAACTAGATCTAAAAGAATTAGAAAGACAATGGATGGGCCATTTGACAGGAATGTCTACACGGGCAGAGAGGGATCATGATGATGGGGATAAGCAGCAAGAACAAAAAAAAGAACAAGAAGGAGAGGAAGACAAGCAGGAGAAAGAAGAGGATAAAATAGAAGAGTATGATAAGAATAAGCAAAGCTTAGAAGAGGGTTCAGAGTCGAAGGGAGTATCGTCATCTACTACTGCGGGTGCGCCTGCAGGTGGCGATGATGGTAGTGATGATAACGGTAACGGAAACAATGACGGTAATAGCAGGAATACGCCAAAAAGGCATACGCCACCGGAGGTGTATCCTCAAATGTTGGCATTGCCCATTTCAAGACGACCTCTTTTCCCGGGATTTTATAAGGCGGTTGTGATTTCGGATGATAGAGTGATGAAAGCTATCAGGGAAATGTTAGATCGTCAGCAACCCTATATCGGCGCGTTTATGTTAAAAAATTCCGATACAGATTCAGATGTGATTCACAATACAGAAGAAGTTTATAATGTTGGTGTTTTTGCTCAAATTACCAGCGCATTCCCAAGTAAAGACGAGAAAACAGGTACCGAAACTATGACAGCACTTCTGTATCCTCACAGGAGAATAAAGATTGATTCATTGTTTCCTCCAAAGGGTGATGGTAATGAGATCCCCACCCAAGATGCACAGAAATCAGAGAATCAAGAGACAGAAACAACTGCAGAGACACAAGATGTCAATGAATCAAAGAGCGTGATAGAAAAGGACTCTGCCACTGCAAAGGCTGTTACTACACTGGAAGAGGATGATCTGAACCCAACAGAATTTCTCAAAAATTACGACGTGTCACTGGTTAACGTTTCCAATTTGGAGGATGTCCCATTTGAAAGAAAATCACCTGTTATTAATGCGTTAACCTCCGAAATTTTGAAGGTATTTAAGGAGATCTCACAATTAAATTCAATGTTTAGGGAACAGATTGCCACTTTTTCTGCATCGATCCAATCTGCCACTACAAACATTTTTGAAGAACCTGCTAGATTAGCAGACTTTGCTGCTGCTGTTTCGGCAGGTGAAGAGGATGAGTTGCAAGAGATCTTAGAATCTCTAAATATCGAACAAAGATTAGAAAAGTCTTTACTGGTTTTGAAGAAAGAATTAATGAATGCAGAGTTACAAAATAAAATTTCCAAAGATGTGGAAACCAAAATTCAAAAGAGACAAAGAGAATATTATTTAATGGAACAACTAAAGGGTATCAAAAGAGAACTAGGTATTGATGACGGTCGTGGTAAAATGATTGAAACATTTAAGAAGAGGATAGAGAATTTGCAATTACCCGAAAGCGTTCAGAGTGTCTTTGATGAAGAAGTTCAAAAATTATCTACTTTGGAGACGTCTATGTCTGAATTCGGTGTCATTAGGAACTACCTCGATTGGATCACTTCTTTACCATGGGGCATTACTTCAAAGGAACAGTATTCTATCAATAGTGCCAAGAAGACATTAGATGAGGACCATTATGGTATGAATGACGTGAAGGACCGTATATTGGAATTCATCGCAGTTGGTAAATTATTGGGTAAAGTAGACGGTAAGATTTTGTGTTTTGTGGGACCACCGGGTGTTGGTAAAACTTCTATTGGTAAATCGATTGCTCGCTCTTTGAACCGTAAGTTCTTCAGCTTTTCTGTTGGTGGTCTTACGGATGTCGCAGAAATTAAGGGTCATAGAAGGACTTATATAGGTGCTTTACCTGGTCGTGTTATTCAAGCTCTAAAGAAATGCCAAGCTCAAAATCCGCTGATTTTGATCGATGAAATTGATAAAATTGGTCATGCAGGTATCCATGGTGATCCATCAGCGGCTTTGTTAGAAGTACTGGATCCAGAACAAAATAGCAATTTCCTAGATAACTACTTGGACATTTCGATTGATTTGTCTAGAGTTTTGTTTGTTTGTACAGCAAATACCTTGGATACTATCCCTAGACCACTTTTGGATCGTATGGAAGTTATTGAATTAACTGGTTATGTTGCAGAGGATAAAGTTAAAATCGCAGAGCAATATTTGTCTCCAAGTGCCAAGAGAGCTGCTGGTCTTGAAAATGCTAATGTGGATTTGACTGAAGGTGCTATTAGGGCATTAATGAAAAAATATTGTAGGGAAAGTGGTGTCAGAAATCTCAAGAAGCATATTGAAAAGATTTATCGTAAGGCCGCTTTGAATGTAGTCAAGCAATTGAGCATCGATGATACCCCACGCGTGGATGAGGAAAATGTTAAGGCAGATGAAGAGAAGAATTCTGAAGAGGCCGCTTCCATTTCAGGTGAGGAGAAGGTCAAGGATTCTAATGGAATTGAAATTGAAAAGACCAAAGACAGTTCAGAGTCTATGAAGGTTTCTGATGATATTAAGATTAGAGTAAGTCCGGAAAATCTAAAGGACTATGTGGGTCCACCCATATTCACTAGTGATAGACTTTACGAAAGTACGCCACCGGGTACAGTGATGGGTCTCGCATGGACTAGTTTGGGTGGTACTTCTCTTTACGTGGAATCTGTATTAGAACAGCCTTTACAGGATTGTAATCATCCATCATTTGAGCGCACCGGTCAGTTGGGAGATGTTATGAAGGAATCATCACGTCTTGCTTACTCTTTTACCAAAATGTATTTGGGTTCCAAGTTTCCACAAAACAGGTTCTTTGAGAAGGCAGCTATCCATTTACATTGCCCTGAAGGTGCAACTCCCAAAGATGGACCATCTGCGGGTGTAACTATGGCAACCTCTCTATTATCATTGGCTCTAAATAAGTCTATTGATCCCACCGTAGCCATGACTGGTGAACTGACATTGACTGGTAAGGTGCTACGTATTGGTGGCTTAAGAGAAAAAGCAGTCGCCGCCAAGAGATCGGGTGCATCTACTATCATTTTCCCCAAGGATAACCTAAGTGACTGGGAAGAACTACCAGAAAACGTCAAGGAAGGTTTAGAACCATTAGCTGCGGACTGGTATGATGATGTTTTCCAAAAAATCTTCTCTAATTTGAAAACTGAAGAGGCCAACAATGCCTGGAAAGCTCAGTTTGATCTCATTGATGCAAAGAAGGACAAGGAAAAGGAACATTGAACGCATTATGAAATCCCTTTAAGATTGTTTTATTCGTGATGAGCTTTTCGTACTGTAAATATAAGAACGTAGTAATTTTTTTTTTTTTTTTTCTTTCTTTCTTTTCTGCTACGAACTAACTTGGCTTTTCTTACTAGTGAAGTTCAGGGATTGAATTAAACGCATCTTATAAGGGGAGTTGTAGTTACGATATATATTTCAATTTACACAATTAACTTAACCTGATTCAATTCGCTTCTAAGAAAAAAGGTTAGAGTGCATTTTAGCCCTTGGAATATTAACGAAAAGTTCCAATTAGTTGCTATTTATTCATGATGATTCGTTTTTCCCTGTTTACCAGGAGATCTACAAATATTATCAGATTAACTCAACGTTACTACTCCCAGTCTTTTGATGACCCCGATTTATTTAGAACAAGGGCTCTAATTAATGGTAAATGGGTCAAGAAACCTGATGCGTTTGCAGTTGTGAATCCCTCCACACAGGAGACGGTTGCGAAGGTATCTGACTGTCAGTTGAGTGACTTTGAAGATGCGATTAGATCAGCCAAGATTGCCTATGATGAATTCCGCCATACTTCACCCCAAGAAAGATCTATTCTGCTAGAAAATCTGGCTAGTTTGTTCGTTGAAAATAAAAATGACTTGGCAAAATTAATTACTTTAGAAAACGGTAAACCGTTTGCAGATTCGTTGGGTGAAGTTCTTTACAGCGCCAGCTATTTTAGATGGTTTTCTCAAGAAGCCTTACGTCTTTATGGTACAGTTATACCAGGCCCTAGTGGCAAGAATCAAATGTTTGCCATTAGGCAACCATTGGGTGTTATTGGAGTTATGACTCCCTGGAATTTCCCCAGTGCGATGTTGGCTCGAAAAGTGGCACCAGCATTGGCAACAGGTAATACATGTGTCGTTAAGCCTGCATCCCAAACCCCTCTAAATGCATTGGTAATTGGCTGGCTCTGCCAACAAGCAGGTTTCCCACCAGCAACTTGTAGTGTTTTACCTACTTCCAAAACTGCGGAAGTAGGTAAATTACTATGTGCACACGACTCAGTGAGAAAGATTACGTTCACTGGTTCCACCAAAGTCGGTAGATTGCTGATGAGTCAATGTGCTCAGGACAGTAAGGTCATTAAAAAGATTTCCATGGAACTCGGCGGTAATGCACCTTTTATCATTTTTAATGATGCAGATTTGAATAAAGCTTTAGATGGCATTATCGGATGTAAATTTAGACAATCAGGTCAGACTTGTATTTGTGCTAACAGAATCTTTATCCATAAGGATGTCTATGACGAATTCGCAACTCGTTTAGTAGAAAGAATGGCCAAGACGTTCAGTTTGGGCGATGGATTCGACGATAAGACTACACATGGTCCATTGATCAGTTCTGCTGCGGTAGAGAAGGTAAGAGGGCTTGTTGCGGATGCTAAGCAAAAGGGCGCTGAGGTTTTAATTGGTGGTAAAAAGGCAGATGCTTTGGGTCCATGCTTCTATAAGCCAACCGTTTTGTCTGGTGTCAACGAGTCCATGGATATTTTCCACACAGAGGTGTTTGGTCCAGTAGCTTCTTTGGTCAAATTTGAAACTCCTGACGAAGTTATCAGATTGACCAACAACACTGACGTTGGTCTGGCTGGTTATTTTTACACTCAAGATGTCAGCAAGGCTCAAGACATTGCCCTCAGAATGGAAACAGGTATGGTCGGTATCAATACTGGTGCTATTACTGATGCCGCATTACCGTTCGGTGGTGTCAAGAATTCTGGATTAGGTAGAGAAGGTTCACTACACGGGATCGAAGATTACACCGAATTAAAATCTATTGTACTCCAACCATGATTAGCATATAGCCATACGCTGTATAGCTCTATGTTCCTATATAGATGACGATAACAATAAAAAAGTAGTTTGTGTGGATATCACTTAGAAGTTTCTTCTGGTCTCTGAAAGAAGCTTTTGATATCTTCCTCTTTTACTACGTTCCCAGTTTCTGCGAACGGTTTTAAAAATTCATTAAGTTTTAGTTTCAATGTATTAAAGGCAGAAATACCAGCTATCGCCTCTTCCCTATGCATTGCATTCCTTAAAACGTTTGATACCAGGTCATCAGGAGCTTCTTCAGCATCATCAGTAGGCTCATAAACAGGTTCATCCTCGATTAAAAATGGTACCAGATCATTTAAAAACAGATATAGTTTATTATCATGGTCCTTGATAGAATCCTTTAGCTCACCCAGTTTCTCCGAGAATCCCTCTTTAAGAAAAATAGAGTATTCACCGTCATTATGAGACCCTGGATCCATTTTGTCGGCGGTTCTCTTTTGACCGCTTTTCAGTTCTGATCCATCATTATTCTCTTGTTTTACACTGTGGGCCAATGTATTGGTAATGATCTGATCTCCCAAGGGATGCGCAAATATCCTTTTGAAATAATAATCATATTTCTTGGCACATTTCCAGCATATATAAGCATCAAACGATTCTATTGGTGGTATTTTCTCACCAATACAACTGTCGTGATACCAATCTTCATTACATTCAGTTCCTAACGCACACTGTATCATTGTGGCATTGGAATCAGGATCGTACTCCTTATGACATTCACAGAATAGTCCTTCATAATTCTGACCATAAGTATTAGTTAAGCTTGGCACATCTGGTTCTCTATTTTGACGTAACTGGCATCTATATCCTTCACCAGGATCTTGGTGGTCTCTTTCTGTTCCACAGTCGCAGGTGAATTGCCTCTTAGTAAACAATTCTACTATATCACATTGGGTGTGACACTGAATAGAGCATGAATAACATAATCCAATGTTGTGATGAGTCCGACAGGCAAATACTGACTGCTTTAGCGGTCCCATTTCGTAAGTACACGTCTTGGGGTCCCAGGGCATCAATTCCCTTGCTTCCTGCTCCAACTCATCTTGGCGTGATAGAAACTCAGATGCACTGATATCTGACATTTTGAATGATAACTAAAACTTACAGTGATGATTCTTTCGGGTGTTTCCCGTCAACATGTGAGTGATGAGTAGTTGTATTAGTTTGCCGGTTGAGGAAGTTCATCGATCTTTTGATAAAAACCTTCAACAAAAGAATAAGAACCTACGAAGGAAGATTTCACCAAGAAAAGTGCCCATTGAGAGCCTCTAGAAGGTTTTAAAAGACATTTCAAGGCCCTTAAAATACCCAGCAGCTTTATTCTCTTCAAGAATGGTCGATAATAGAAGACGTAGACGTGAGAACGATGAAGATTCTGATTCTGAGAACGAAATACCACCGTCATCACCTCAACCGCTAGGTAGAGCTGCCTATGATGCTGTCTCTTCACCGATTGGTGCTCCTGATTCTGATCCAATGGATAATCCTGAAGAAGATGGTGATGAGATCCAAGATGATCCTGACTTGGATGAAATAGAAGAACAAATGAATGAAGTGGATCTTATGGGTGATGACATGTATGGAGATTACGAAGCGGATCCTGAGAGAGATCGTTATGATGAGACCCATGTTGATGATGCTGAACAACAAGAGTTATCACTTGCAGAAAGACGTCGAATCGACGCACAGTTGAATCAAAGAGATAGATTGCTTAAAAATGCAGCGTATATGGATGACGATGAAGATGGTGTTGCTACGACACAGTTAGATGATATGGGGCTACCCATACAGAGGAGGAGACGTAAAAGACAATATGAGGACGCAGATGCCGAAGATGACTTGCTAGATGATATGGAGATTGATCCGCTGACGGAAGAATTGACATTAGAATCCTTAAGTAATGTCAAGGCAAATAGTTATGCAGAATGGATTACACAACCCAATGTCTCAAGAACCATTGCCAGGGAATTGAAGTCGTTTTTACTAGAATATACTGATGAGACAGGCCGTTCTGTGTATGGTGCACGTATCAGAGCACTCGGTGAAACTAACTCAGAGTCCCTCGAGGTTAACTATAGGCATCTGGCTGAATCTAAGGCAATTTTGGCACTTTTCTTAGCCAAGTGTCCAAGTGAGATGTTAAAGATCTTCGATTTAGTTGCTATGGAAGCTACAGAGTTGCATTATCCAGACTATGCTAGAATTCATTCAGAGATTCATGTCAGGATCTCAGATTTCCCGACAATTCATAACTTACGTGAATTACGTGAAGCTAATTTAAACACTTTAGTGCGTGTAACTGGTGTGGTAACAAGACGAACAGGAGTCTTTCCACAATTGAAATATGTCAAATTTAACTGTTTAAAATGTGGTTCTATTCTTGGTCCATTTTTCCAAGACTCTAATGAAGAAATAAGGATTTCCTTCTGTACTAATTGTAGGTCAAAAGGACCATTTACAGTTAATGGTGAAAAGACGGTTTACAGAAATTATCAGAGAATCACCCTACAAGAAGCACCTGGTACAGTTCCTGCAGGTCGTCTTCCTAGACATAGGGAAGTCATTCTGCTTGCAGACTTGGTGGATATATCCAAACCAGGGGAAGAAGTAGAGGTTACTGGTATCTACAAGAATAATTATGATGGTAATTTGAATGCTAAGAACGGGTTCCCTGTTTTTGCTACCATCTTAGAAGCTAATTCTATCAAAAGAAGAGAAGGAAATGCCTTGAACGATGATGAAGAAGGTTTAGATGCATTTAGTTGGACCGAAGAAGAGGAACGTGAGTTTAGGAAAATGTCTAGAGATAGAGCTATTATTGATAAAATAATATCATCAATAGCACCTTCTATTTTCGGCCACAGAGATATCAAGACTGCGATTGCTTGTTCACTATTCGGCGGTGTACCAAAAAATGTTAATGGGAAACATGCTATTCGTGGGGACATTAATATTTTGTTACTTGGTGATCCAGGTACTGCAAAATCCCAGATTTTGAAATATGTGGAGAAGACCGCTCATAGGGCTGTTTTTGCTACTGGTCAAGGTGCTTCTGCTGTAGGGTTGACGGCTTCTGTAAGGAAGGATCCCATAACCAAAGAGTGGACTCTAGAAGGTGGTGCACTTGTTCTGGCAGACAAAGGTGTATGTCTGATAGACGAATTTGATAAGATGAACGATCAGGATCGTACATCAATTCACGAAGCTATGGAACAACAGAGTATATCTATTTCTAAAGCAGGTATTGTGACGAGTTTACAAGCTCGTTGTTCGATAATGGCCGCTGCCAACCCTAATGGAGGTCGCTATAATTCGACTCTACCATTGGCACAGAATGTAAATTTGACGGAACCGATTTTGTCCAGATTTGATGTTCTTTGTGTGGTGAGAGATTTTGTAGATGAGGAGGCAGATGGAAGATTAGCCGCCTTCGTGGTAGATTCACACGTAAGATCGCACCCGGAAAACGATCCTGATGAAATGGATAGACAACGTGGTGAAGATGGTGATGCAATGGATAACGATGATAATGAAGACGATGGTCACGAAACACACCTTACCGCCAGGCAACGTCGGTTACTAAAGCAGAGAAAGAAAGAAGAAGAGGTGTCACCAATTCCACAAGAACTGCTCATCAAATACATACACTATTCTAGGACCAAAGTACATCCGAAATTGCATCAAATGGATATGAACAAGGTTAGTAGAGTTTATGCTGATTTGAGACGTGAAAGTATATCGACAGGTTCCTTTCCCATTACAGTTCGTCATCTGGAATCAATATTAAGAATTGCGGAATCTTTTGCAAAGATGAGGTTATCAGAATTTGTTTCCTCTTGGGATCTAGATAGATCTATAAAAGTTGTGGTTGATTCATTCGTGGATGCTCAAAAGATCAGTGTACGTCGTCAACTACAAAGATCGTTTGCAATATACACTTTGGGTCACAATTGATGTTTTGGATATTTTCCTGTAACTCTAATATTAATATATATATATATATATATATATATTTGTGTGCGTGTGTATTAACTTGGTAGTAATATACAATTTACATGGAAATTTCAGTTAGTTGCCTCCTCATTGGAGGTTTCTTGTTGTTCACTGTCGGCTTCTTTTTTGTCCTCTGTTGGAGCTTGTTCCTTTGGTTCTGCTCTCTTGATCTTTGCATTGCCGGATTTAGGTAAGTTTTCCACACCAAACAATCTATACAATAATTCTTGAGTGTCCTCCTTGCAAACCATTAAATTGATACACCTATTCCCCTTCCAAACCGGTAAGAATAAACTTTCCCTGTCAGCACCTTCTCTTTCTACTTCGATGAAGGCACAACCGTTTGATATACTCTTAGTCTTCTGGACAAAGTCTTCGCCAATCTTCTGACCAATTATATCAAAGCTAGGGAAAGATTCTTCTAATAATAGTTTCAACAACTCTTCGTTGGTTCTGATGATTCTATTGGACGTCATGTGGTGCTTCATGATAGGTAAAGCTTCACTTTGAATTCTCCATGGGCATTCAAGGTCACTCTTCTGAGCCACAAATAATCTGACACCAGAGTATATGATCTTTAGTCTCTCATCATTAGCCTGGATCAGGTCACGTAGAGCAGGAGCCACGGTATAAACAACCCTCGTAGGCTCACCTGTAGCATTACGCACGAGGCAAGTGTTTCTATCAAATCTGTCGTCGATACCATAGAATCCCCAGCACGTCTTTAATGATTCGTGATTAGGGTTTACGAACGCAAATGGTTCCTCATTAGCATCACGAGGCAATCTCTCTTTCTTCTCGGAAGCAGACTCCCCAGCCGGTTCTGCAACCGATTCTGTAGCAGATGCTTGAGCAGGTGTTGGTGTAGGTGTAGATTCAATTTTGGCTTTCTTGCTAGCGGGTTCCTCAGTAGACTTAGTTTCAGGTTGTGGTGTAGACTCCGGTTCTTCCAACTTTTCCAGGACCGTAATGAAAAATCCCCCAGTATTTTGTTGATGAGGATAGACCCTTACACAGTAATCAAGGTGGAAACGACTAGCCTCTTCTTCAGTAGGTGGGAACCAACTATCCGCAGTACCATCTTCACCTTTCTCCTTGGTTTCCATGTTACGATTTAATACGGGCCATTGCTTTACACCATTGGATCTAACTAAACCTGGTAGTTTATCACTGCAATCGGCCAACCTTACTTTACCACCCCATTTCCTGAGCGCTTCAGCGATAACTGCTTCATTTTCAATAGGGTTCATGGAGCATGTAGAGTAAACCAATTTACCGCCTGATTTCAAAAGATGTAAACCTCTATTGAGGATGTTCAACTGGACATTATGCAAGGCTAGCCCATTCTGAGTAGACCAATCTCTCCAAACATTGACATTTTTCCTCATGGTACCATCACCGGAACAGGGAACATCACACAGGACCCTATCAAACCTCAGAATATCCTTCTTGTTGGTTTGACCAGGATGAGCTTTAATTCTAGGGAAAAACTGAGCATCGTGATTAACCACAATTAAGTTGGCACTATTCAATCTCTTCAACTGATGAACCAACATGTGGGACCTTTTGGAATCGGCATCATTGGCAACAACGAATCCAGAAGGCTCGTCGTTGTCTCTATGTAAATATTCAATCATCTGAGCAGTCTTTGAACCAGGAGCTGCACACATATCCAACACCGTATGATGTGGTTGGACATCCAGCAGAGCAGGTGGAATCATGGAAACCGCTTCTTGCCTAGAGATGTTACCCACAGCATTCTCAACCACTAAAAACCTTTGCATTTTGGCAAATTGAGGATTTTTCCTAATTACAGCTTTAGGAACATCGATTTGCCAAGCCAAATGGTCTGGGTACCAACTCAATTCCACGGGTGGCTTAATGGGTTCACCTTCAAATTCAATACCTGTCAAGTTTGCAAGATGTCTCTGTTCGAATAATTCCAAGACTTCTTGAGCATGAGATCTAGAACCAGTAATTCTAAAGGTTAACGGAAGTGCAGCTTGGCATGTACTCTTAAATACTGGCCATTCTTCTTCAGAGATCAATCCTAACTTTTTGTAATAGGCTTCCCACTTTTCGTTTTCCTTGATCAATTCTGACCAACCTCTACCATTATCATCATCATTACGGGCACCAAAAGTCTTACCCTTTTTAAAGTTTTTCTTACCCATTATTAAAGAATCTACCTTGATCGGTGATAGTACTGCAATGACCAACCACTTAATCCGCAGACAGACACTATTTTATCAAAATCAGATGAGATGAGATGAGATGAGATGAGATGAGATGAGCTCAACATAAACATCTCTCTAAAATTTTCAGATATCATTATTCACGTACTTGTGATCATATGTTCGCCGGAGATTCCCTATAGTTAGTGACTTTAGATACCGTCTGCGAAGGACCTGACCCCAGTTCACTACTCGAATTAACCAGATACTCTTTTACCCATTGTTCTATTAAAATTCCCAGCGTCAGCATACTTGTTTCGTCAAAGCACTCAGCCAAATGCGGATATTTCTGCAGACACAGCTGGGTAGCAAAATAGTGAAGCACTCTCAGGTCAATGCTTGGAACTAAATCACCAGTAAAAAGCCCATCTCTCCTATCTCTCTCACTTGCCAACTCTAGCTCCTCACGTGTCTTAAATGGAATTGGAACTAGACCACCAACTTTCTGCGTCAAAACTTCATCTGCACTGACTTTATGGGTACCATAGTCGACTATCAGATCACTGCATGCTTCGTAGACTGTTCTATCCATTAGGAAACAAATAGTCTGAAAGGAAAAAAAATCTAGGCGGCTATTTTGTTCTTAACTACTGTTTACCTCTAAAGTTTCTTGCCCCGACCCCTTTGGTCTTATATGTATATATATATATATGTAGTGCTTACCATCAACACATGTGTTACCCGACCGCACCCTTAGTTCCAATCTCTGGTTCGATCCCCGCCAGGAGCACTACTGAAATTCAAATATTACCACACTCTTCAAGGTCAGCGGCAAAGATGGTTGAAAGCGCAGATAGAGATGTCTTGTCAAATACGACAGAAATCTGTTACCCTGGTTTCTAGTTTGTTTCAGAAACGTTTCTCAAACCATCTTGTTCCAAAACCGCTGTAGAAGCTTGAATTGTGGTGATACCCCGTCTGTCTTGCCTTCACAAAAGAGGTGGGGAAAAATATACAGTGCGTCACCTCAGAAAAATTTTTGAGAAAAAGAAAAGCAGTCTCGTACACCCCATACTGCAAGCAGCATCCCCTTACGGGAGGGTAATTACCAGCGGAACCGCCATTAGAACCGGCGAACCAGCCATGCTCATCTTCTCAGAGAACCAGTGCTATCCCGGCCGCCTCCATCACGGGTCACCCCTGCTGTGCTGGATGAAACTCCCCTTCAGCGATGTGAGCGAGGCCCTCAAGGACCCGTAACTACTTTGCCGCACACCCAGAAACCACGGATTTCTCTCATGTTCGGGTACACACAAAGCCCGCGAAGATCGATGATTACCGGGACACGTTAACTCCGAGCCCTCTCCGAAATGCCAGCGGATGCGTGACATTTGAGCACATTAGAGAGAGAACGGCTACCGCCGACGCGTAGTGCAGGACCCCACGGGAAGGTGAGTGCCCCTTGTCGCGTAGAACACGACATGCCAACCTACGTCCGACTGCAAGGATTGAACCCAAGCCAGAAATCCCGAGGAGTACGATTCCACCATTTAGCCATGACAGCTAAAGGAAAGAGCATCGTATACAGGTATAGTACCATAACGCAATCGCGTGATGCTATTAATTGTAGTTTCGTGTGTTCGAATATTTTCGAAATCCAGTCTGAAGTTAAGACTGTGTAAATAGAACTAGCAAAGGGTATTTCTGACTAGCAGGTCGTATAGGATCTAAGACAAAATTGACACATGAAGGGATTTCAGTTTAACTAGACTCAAGTTGTAGCTGAATGGATGAAAATAATCAAGTATTTATCAATTACTCCTACATACATGTAATTCTACCACAGGCGATCATACTTTGTTTCCTTGCACGTGACTGTTCTCCTGCTAATGTATAGGTCCAGATACTCTTCTCATCGCATCTCTTCTCATCACATCTCTTCCACTCTCTTGTAGCCTTATCTTGTCAAATGAGCAAAGGAGAAGAGGTAAGAAAGCTTCATGAGTGACAATCAGTCTATTAGAGTATCGCAAGCGCTGGATAAACTTGCCAAAACGATTTTAGAACAGAAGGATTCAACTTCTTATCATGAAAAACTTCGTAGATTAGAAGAACTTATCAATATGGTTTTACAGACAGCTTCTGGAGGTTCGAAGATGGACACGACGAAATTAGACTCGATTCTTAGAGACGATGGAATTGAAATAGTAGAGAGGAACAGTCAGCAATTCGCACTGATTCCTGTAATACCGCTTCGATCGCAGACAGCTGGTAAAAATAACAGTAAGAAAAAAAATAAAATACATTGTTCCTACTGCAATGAAATGGGTCATACGAGAGCCAATTGTGAGAAAAGGTCACAACCATAACAACGTTTCTTTATTTGTATTATTATTATTTTTTTTTTTTTTTTAAAAAAAAAAAAAAAAAAATGGAAAAAGAAAAAAAGGTCTATAGATCATATATGTACAACAGATTACCGATTATTTTTTATCAGTCATTGCTTCCCTTCTGGCGGCATCTTGTAACAGATTGATATCCACCATGTTTTTGTTTAGGTAAACGTAACGCACCGTGGAACCCCTAATGAAAATATTGCGTACTGAGCCCAAATGAGGATATTTCGTCTGGTCTGTACATGAAATATTATCCAGTTTTAAATTTAGGAATTGGTCAACGGATTTTAGTGTTCCTTTCAATTCGATATCATTTTTAAGCTAGGGGAGATATGTTAGTATTCAATTCGACTCAGAGACGAGGTTAAAAGGTGAAAGGACATACTTCAACTGTAACTTCTTGATCTACTAGGGTTTTGAAAAATGAGAAGAATAGCATTTAGATCTGGTCTCTTTGTTGACACTTTTAATCAATAACGCTATCTAAATGTTTAGCTCTACGTGCTTAGATTCTGGATGTGCCATATACTTTTTTTTTTTTTCTTTCATGTCTGATTTTATTTTTCGACACTCCGTACGTCGGGAAACATATACGAAATAACATTCCTATAGAAATAAAGAAGCTAATTGTATAAAGATGTTGATGAAAAGATATTGGTAATGATAATGATTTAGTTCTCATTGTGTTGCAAATAAGATGGTTCCGGAGGACATTTGTTACCTTGACATTTCTCGAAGGGTTTATTCATCGCCATCTTGTCTTGCTTTTAACACTAATGGATGGCCCGTGACTCTAAAGTAAATGTCCTTGACATCGTCAGTCATTGACTCGAAATGAGAAGATGAATCGTAAGAGCGTGAAAGATAGACGTTATCCTTTGAACCATCTTCCTTTGGCTCAAATAACTCTGCAATACCCATGAATCTTTCTTCGATTGGGTTTAACAATTGGAATGCCGGTTCCAACTCTAGATGTGGTTTATCAGTTTCGATGATTGTGGAAATAATTGCCAGGTAGTGGCCCTTTGCACAAACGTGGTGGGAATCCGAGATAATTGCGATGTAGATATCATTTTTACGGTCAACCTGAGACTGTGGAATGATGATTTGTAAGGAATCCGCGTTATTAGTACTAGTCACAGGGTGGTTTAGGATGCAAATAGCCCTGATGACTCTTTGGCCAGTTGATCTACACTTTTCAGGGAAATAAGTTGGGTCTGCAATGACTAGCGGCGCACGGAAATGACCTAGTTTCGTGTGGACACCTTGGAACTTTCCTCCTTCGTTATAATCAACTTTCTCAATAGGTGTGTCTAACATGTAGGTACCACCATAGATGGCAGACAATCTCGCAAAACCTTGAGGTAACTCGCCAAGACCGTACAGGGGATAGAGGTATGGAGATTTACCATAACGAGAAAACGATTGACAGTATAATAAAACTCTCTCAAAAGATGGTCTTGCAGGTTGTTGTAGGTACTCATCATTTGTCCAAAGTGCCATGGCATGACCTATGAATTCCTTGGTAGAATTCCCCAAACCAAACTTAGTGTAAACCTCGTCCATCGTGTTTCTATCCAAATCTAACCCTTGATGTGTGGAAATGTCATCTTCCTTGTAAGATCCAATCCACTCTAAGAACTTCTTCATTCTGCGCTTCTCAAAAACACCCATTAAACTTGAACTAATGGCTTCCATCTCTGTGGCTGGAACCTTGTAAATTTTACCTTGTTTGAAGACATAAGATCCTGAAATTTGCTTGAATTCTACGTAACGTGTAACATCCGTGTGCACTAAAATATTGGTCAATTCACCATTGGCCATCAAAAACTTGGGGATCAAATCGACATTCCAGTCTCTATCTCTACCAAATTTTGACTCCCTCTCTTCCTTGGAGATCGGGTTTTGCTTGAATTTCTCATACAATTGTGAAAGTGTAACTGATGCTGATTCACCACCATAATGATCCTGCTTATCAATGTGCAAAACTTTTTTACCATCGACCGACAACAGTCCTGATAAAATACATTCTGTGATACCTGTCCCGAGAACAATAACGTCGTATTCAGTATCCATTGACTCCGTATCCATATTGCTCTATTGTCAACAACAATTTAATTTTGACCTGCGTAACCTGCGTAAGTCTATATATCTTCAGAATTTTTAAATATTATTGCATAAAATGCCAAACATTAAAGAGTACCTTATATCCCTTTCCCTTTCAAAAGGGAAGAACGAGAAACGTGTTGAAAAATACGGTAAATGCGGGTAACCACATTGAAACTCTATTCTGATGAGTCAAAGATGTAGGAATAATTCAATTGAAACTAATAAAGATTTTGAAGTCCAATAGTTTCAAGTCTGTCGTCGTCTGCTTTCAATTGATATTCTTCTCTATTTTGACATGAGTGATACAATATGAGTCCGAAGACTGGGTTTGTCGTTCGCATTAAAGATGCACTGTTTAAGTCGTCACTTGCAAGGAATGTGCCTACGGTTTTCCCACACAGGATCAGGCATTTTGAAGTTAAACCAGACGAGAAGTGGGTTGTATGGGGGCCTGGAAAGGGTCAGTTCATGAATGTGCTGAGCAACAAGTACCTTTCAGACCCGCCATTATCGTTGCAGTTTGGTGTTGGTGGGAAATATCCTCGAGTGGAACAAGTTCTGTTCAAAGGTGTCATGCCAACAGCACATCTGAGTGCAAGGTACGAATATTTCAAGGATGAATTCGACGTTACTTGCAAGAAGTTTATCTTAGACAATGCTGTCGGGTCTAACAGAGTTTCTTACGAGGTTGCTAAGACCGGTAGGGAAGTTGATATGAAGTTATATGAAAGATTGATTGATGCCCTGAAGTTGACAGATCTGCAAGATAGATGGGCAATGGGGTTGAGTAATGGACAGATGAGAAGGGCAAGACTGGCCTTTAGTCTTTTGAAAAAGCCTGATCTTCTATTAGTCGATGATCCGTTTCTAGGATTAGATCCAACGGCTACTAAAATTATTTCTGATTTTTTCAAAAACTCTGACGTGCCAACTATAATTGGCCTTCGTTATCAAGATCCGATACCAGCCTGGTGCTCGCACATCTGTTGCATTGAAGGCGATGGTCAAATTCTGTTCCAAGGTCCCGTCAAAGAATTTGAATCAAAGATTCAAGAAGTAAGAGACACTCGTGTAGTTAGCAGATATTCTTCTACTCAAGATTTGCCAGCGCTAGAAGAACTAGTCTCCGGACATCCGTTCTTCTTTTCCAAACCGCAAATTCCTCATTTAGAGTTGAAAGGCCTGGATGTCAGATACAGAGGTCAACCTGTACTCGCCAATTTGCACTGGAAAATAGATCCCAGCTCTCGTTGGCACTTACAAGGCAACAACGGTACCGGCAAATCCACTATTCTAGCACTAATCACTGCTGAACACCCGCAATCCTGGAACAGCAAGATCGTCGAACATGGAAATCCACGCAGAACCGGGAGATCTAATTATTTCGATATCAACAAAAACATCGGTATGTCGGCCCCCGAATTACATGCCATATTCCTAAAGAACTGCGGAGATCGTCTAAGTGTTAGAGAATCAATAGCAACTGGGTTTCATGAAGCTTCCAACAATAATTTTACGCCAATGTGGTCAAAACTAAACCAAGACCAAAAATCCATCGTGGATAAATATATCAATTACTTTAGGTTACCATCTCATGCGCTTTTCGGCGAATTAACCGTGAGCGATCAAAAATTGGTCCTGTTTATAAGAAGTGTCGTCAAGATGCCCAAACTGCTGATTCTCGATGAAGCATTCTCTGGAATGGAATTTGAACCAATGATAGGGTGTCACGAGTTGTTAGATCACTGGCCGGGTACTACAATCGTCGTATCCCACGTTCCAGAGGAAACGCCAAGATGCCACCACTATCTCAGATTGATCTCCCCTGGTGTATACGACATCGGAGAAGTACAGTAACCTAGGATTGGAATAAAGTAGAGTAGTATTATCAAGGTCTATAGTGTAGCTTCGTTGATGTCACGTGGTGTATTCAACGCGTGGTGTACCGGTGTAAACATCGCGAACTCCTTTTCATTTTCACTTCTTTTTCTTTTCTTCAAAACGATCTTAAACTTTTTTTCAGAGATGAAAATTTCTTTGTACGTGAATTAAACAGAAAAGTACAATTGGCAAAGATTGACGTTAAGTTTCTACTTGCAGGTAATTCCAGACCAAGAGGAAGAAGAGGAAAGGAAGAAGAAAAAAAGAAAACACACTTGGCAGAAGCTTCTTTCCAAGATCAATTTTTAGGAAAAAGCTGGTGAGCTGTTGGTACCAGAAGTTTAGAGTGGTGAGAAGATCTTGTTGCTTCGTCCTTTCACTTTATTTTATTGTTATTGTTGTTCTTATTATAAAATACCATCCGCCGTTGTAATTATAAATCTATAAGCGATGAGCGATTCAAAAGCACAAGATTCAACTGGAAGCCTGAGGGTTCCTCTGTTCACTCCTGAAAATCTACCTGCTGATGTTAAGAGGGAAAATGAATACGGTACACTTACGTCGAGAGAACACCTTCATCAGACAAGGTCTCTTGATGGTAAGCCGATGGAACCACCAATTATGGATACTCCACCATATTACGTGTCTCTTATAACGTATTTGAATTATTTGATTGTTATTATCTTTGGACACTTGCACGATTTTCTCGGTATGACTTTTCAGAAGGATAGTCATCAGGATGTTATGGAAAGAGATGGTTGGGCACCATGGTATTCGAAGTTTGAATCGTTTTTTTCAAGAAGAATGAAAAAAAAGATTGATGATTGTTTCTCAAGACCAACGACGGGTGTTCCAGGTAGGTTTATTCGTTGTATTGATAGGATTTCACATCATGAGAATAGGTATTTTAGCTATCCAGGTACGACTTCGATGTGTTTGAACTTATCGTCGTACAACTACTTGGGGTTTGCTCAAAGTGAGGGAGAGTGTACTGCAACTGCTTTGAGGAATGTGGATAAATATGGTATCCATTGTGGTGGTCCACGTACGCAAATTGGTACGACGGATTTACATTTGGAAGCTGAGAAGCTTATTGCATCATTTATGGGTAAAGAAGATGCGATGATTTTTTCGATGGGATATGGTACCAATGCTAATTTTTTCAATGCATTTTTGGACTCCAAGTGTCTTGTCATTTCTGATGAATTGAACCATGCTTCTATTAGGACTGGTGTTAGACTTTCAGGTGCAGCTGTTAGAACATTTAGACACAACGATATGGTTGGTTTGGAAAAATTGCTTAGAGAACAGATTGTTTTAGGTCAACCAAAGACCAATCGCCCCTGGAAAAAGATTTTAATATGTGTGGAGGGTCTGTATTCCATGGAAGGTACTCTTTGTAGTTTGCCTGAACTAGTTGACCTAAAGAAGAAATACAAATGTTATTTGTTCGTGGACGAAGCTCATTCCGTTGGTGCCATGGGACCAACGGGTCGTGGTGTCTGTGATTTATTTGGTGTTGATCCAAAGGATGTCGACTTTTTGATGGGAACTTTAACGAAATCTTTTGGTGCAGCTGGTGGTTATATTGCTTCAGATAAGTGGGTTATCGATAGAATAAGGTTGGATTCAACCACTGCAAACTACGCTGAGCCATCTCCAGCACCAGTTTTGGCGCAAATCATTGCATCTTTGAAGACAATTAAGGGTGAACTAACCCCAGGTGAAGGTAAGGAAAGATTGGAAAGAATTGCATTTAATTCACGTTACCTACGACTAGGTCTACAAAGATTGGGATTTATTGTTTATGGTGCTCCTGATTCCCCTGTTATTCCATTATTGTTATACTGTCCAACAAAGATGCCATCGTTTTCAAGAATGATGCTTCAAAGGAGAATCGCGGTTGTCGTTGTTGCTTATCCAGCAACACCATTGATCGAATCGAGAGTTCGGTTCTGTGTCTCCTCGTCGTTAACGAAGGATGACTTAGACTATTTGTTGCGTCATGTTAATGAGGTTGGCGATATGCTTTTCTTGAAAGTTAGTTCTGGTGCTGCAAGTGTGCCACAAGATGGTAGACCACCAAGATGGGATGTTGAAGATGTTATTGCCCGTACTGCAGAGGATTGTAAGAATGACAGCTTTTTCTTAACTTAGATGTTAGGTCTACTAGTGTGCATTGAGAAGATTATGGGTCAGGTTCATTATTCTTTGTTTATACCTAGAAAAACAAGATCAACAGAACTAATACTAATTAAATATATATACACATAGATAATTAGGTATATATATATATCTGAATGTCATAACATTTGTAAAGACGACCTCTTGTATTTCACGAATGGGTTTTCCCTTCTCCTGTTTGGTCACTCGCATCGCTTCATCAATTCTGTTTGACTTAGACTTGATTCTCCTGTGTTAGCTACCCTTTAAGCTACTACAGAGAAAGGGTAAGCTTCCACAATTATGACTTCTGAGTTATATCACTTTAACCCTGTCACAAAGGAAAGAATTAGAAAGTTTCGCACCTCGACTTCAAGATCTGAAACTCTCCAGGTTCTCCCTATTAAAATTGAATCAAAGGATTTCGAAATAACAATAGATGAAGATGAACTGGAAGAATTACAAGAGGTTAAAGAATTATCAGGTCTAGCTGAAGTTCTACCTGATAATTCGCCACGCTTTTTATTGACGGCCTATCCATTGACAACCAAGGAAAACATAAGACAGGTACCACTGGTCCTTATTTACTGGAAGCCTGCTACTGTTGTATCTCAAGAATGGAAGATGCTCTACGCCGGTGCGTTAGAACAGGTAAGATCTGAGTGCGGCACTTACAAACTCGTCGAAGTTTCATCAGGGTTAGAAGATGATGATGAAGTGGAGGAATTGAAGGAACAACTCGAGAAATAGTCCAATCTAATTCATTTTATAAAAGAATACAGAATTTCTATAGTTGTACTAGTTTTCGAGTGACTGTTCTGTAATTGTACATCTGTACACCCCTAGTTAACATCTGTACATCTGTATTTCTTTTTTTCGAAAAAGTGTAATTCTTAATTACAAACGAACTTGTAGGGCACCGACGCAAACATTCCGATGAATTGATTTTGATGAAATATTTCACCCATCTCATCTCATCTGAATCCTTCACCACACAGTTAGAGAAGAACCGAGTAAAACAAAAAACAACAGCCAAAATGGGTCGTATGCACAGTAATGTATGTTATTGCGCGAGATAATAGAGTAAGCGGATAAGGTATATCTACATGTTTCGCTGGTCGAGATAGTGGTATAAATACCTTTACGTCGGGTCACATTTCATTTTCCGGTGTACATCAAAGGAGAGCAGCACTTTTGGTGCGTTCTTCTTAGAGGCCTTTCTTGAAGAGGGGCTCTCGAGGTGTATGAGCTGGGTGATTCCAAGCACATATTCTTTTTGTTGCCACAGTAGTTGTAGCGGCAAAAGAAGAAAAAGTAGTAGTTGCTGATTGCAAATGAAACTGGGTAGGGAATGGGGAATGTTTCGTGAGAGTTATTCACACACCTCAACGGAGAATGAACTGTGGCCTTCGATACAGAGCCGCGTGTAAATTCGAATTGTTACTAACTGAACCTTTCAATTTTAACAGGGTAAGGGTATCTCTTCTTCCGCTATTCCATATTCCAGAAGTCCACCAAGTTGGTTCAAATTGTCTTCTGAGTCTGTTGTTGAACAGATCATCAAGTACGCCAGAAAGGGTTTGACTCCATCTCAAATCGGTGTCTTGTTGAGAGATGCTCACGGTGTCAGTCAAGCTCGTTTCATCACTGGTAACAAGATCATGAGAATCTTGAAGTCTAACGGTTTGGCCCCAGAGATCCCAGAAGACTTGTACTACTTGATCAGAAAGGCCGTCTCTGTTAGAAAGCACTTGGAAAGAAACAGAAAGGACAAGGATGCTAAATTCAGATTGATTTTGATCGAATCTAGAATCCACAGATTGGCAAGATACTACAGAACTGTTGCCGTCTTGCCACCAACCTGGAAGTACGAATCTGCTACTGCTTCCGCTTTGGTGAACTGAGGTGGGGTGCTTTTTGTAATATGTATAATTTAGCAATAAACCACTTTGATTTTTTTAAAAAAGAGAAGGATTGACGACCTGATGGGGTTAGAGAACATGGGGTTGCAGGGTGTCCGCCGGACTTACATGTATTCCATGTCTTGAGGAAAGTTGGAAAAAGAATTGGTAAAAATGATTTCGCCCGGGATCGAACCGGGGACGTCCTGCGTGTTAAGCAGGTGCCATAACCTACTAGACCACGAAACCATACTAACAGTTATTGAGCGTCGGTCCACCATGTTGAGGCATATTAGTCTGCTCAAAAGTTGAAAATGACAGACTAAAACTCGATTATCGGGAGTGACCCAAATTTCTTCAAATTGACATTCCCTTTGTTTGATTATTAAATTTCATTCCATGCACCATTCCAAAAAATTTCATACAAGTGATTCCGATGAATGCATTCCTTGTAAAAAAGCCAATTCATATTCGTCCCTGGTAAGCGGTAATAAAATCAATTGAGGAATTCTTTTAGGTAGGTGATTGTCTTGCTACCTTATTGCAATTGAGGCAGCTGTTACTTTCCAATCAGAAATAGATAAACTTCATGAGAGTTCGACCTTTATTCCTTGTTTTTGTAAAGCCTTCAAATTTCTTGTAACTAGGTTTTTGATGATTTTTGTTGTCGTCTTGAGCAGTATCATGGGACCTCTTCCTATATGTGGTGGATGTATGATCATCTTAACTACTCTTTCCATTGATCCTAAACAGCTTTTTGGATCCTTCTCGCCCGATAATTCTTCAATGTATAAATATATAGCCAATTTCTCATCTATGCTTAGCTAAGCTCTTACAATCTCTAAAGCTCTTCGAGATGCCATAGTATAATTACAGATGAATTCTTCTTGGCGTATCTGTATTAAATTCTTAATTATAACAAATTCA
Organism: Zygosaccharomyces gambellarensis; assembly: GCA_030571545.1. NCBI lineage: Eukaryota > Fungi > Ascomycota > Saccharomycetes > Saccharomycetales > Saccharomycetaceae > Zygosaccharomyces > Zygosaccharomyces gambellarensis. Next base: position 99,663 of record JAJLXU010000023.1, read on the forward strand.
CTCCCAAGCATCTTAAAATTACGTATCGAAGCTTCTTCGACTTCTTTGTGAAATAAAGTTCAGCATTTCTTACTCTTGTACTTTTTTTCCAGTATAAGGCAATATATCCTGATGTCGAATTCGCCAACCTATTGTCTAGCAGTTTAGTTTTCCAAACAGTTCTATGTAGTAGTCCGACGATGGTTGATAAGATCTTTGTTTTGGATAGCATTCAATTATGGATCTGTTATAAGTTGGTTCAGATAGCCTGTGATCACATTTCACGTCCATTATGATATGAAAATCAGATAATTCTCAGGGTAAGTTAGAAAAGATATTACATAGAGGTGTACAGATGTACCCAGCACATTTTCAAGCATTCCATCTGACTGTTTATCGGACAAAAATAGTTTTTGTCTTTCAGCCGTGCACCAGATGGCTGATACATTTTCCTAAAAAGATTAACTGATGCGGCTTAAGAAATATATATCAAAAATGTCATCTCAAAAGGGAAACGGATGAGAAACAGAACGTGTACAGATGAGAAACGATTATCCTATAGTCTAAGAACTAGATATTCATTTCGAAGGTATGTGTGGGATATTCAATAGCTTACACAAACGCAATATGAGGTTCGCATTTCTACCACTTACCGTCGAAGCTCTTGATCACATGATCGAATATCGTATGACACAAGCTTCACCAATGAAGCACCATAGGAATTTTATCTACACATGAGATACAATTGCTGATTCTTAAATAAACAAAGAAAAATACAGCTAAAGTCCCGCTTAATGCCAGATTGACTAAATTATGACTGGAACTTACTGAAAATGTATTTCGTACGAAGCGATGCACTGTCAGCATAACAGTCGCAACTCCGGGAAAAAGAAACGACCTAGTGTCAGCGTTTAAATCTCAAAGCATATAAAAGATCGATTTGAAGAGGGTATAAGCAGCTTGAAATTCAAAGTCAGCAAAGAAAAACCACCACTGCGAAATCCAATTTTATCTCACAAAAAAAAAATGTTGGACGAGATTGTTAATCAAGCCCGTGTTTTATGCAAGAATTCCTGTCAATGCAGCAGTAGCTGTTGTGACAATTGTACTAAGTGTACCAAATGTTCATGCACTAATAAAGCACAGTGTCAGAGATGCGGTACGGGGTGCACATGCACCAACGAAGAGAACTGCGGGTGTCAGTGAATAAGACATTTAAAAGCCCAATAGCCTTTGTTTAATAATATATACTAGAGTTTTTATAACAAATCGGGTCTAAAGAAAGTTTTACTTTGGTTTTTTCTTTTTTTTTCTTTCTTTTTTTTGTTAATGAGTCTACAGGGTCTGTTTTGTTTGTCAAATGTTTTATCATCTTCTAACCTCTTATCTCGACGATAGCAAGTTCGTTTTTTCAAGATTACCAATAAATAACTAAACATAAAAATCTTATCGTTAATACAATGGGCAACAAGCGACTACAAATAAACCAAAGGATTGGCAACAACTGGTTGATATTCACTACTTGATACACATCCTTGATACTTTCCATGACAGGAGGAAATCCCTCGTCAAAGGTGATAGCGGCTAAACGATATACATCAACAAATTTAAATAACATAGTGTCTAACCTTTGTAAGGCAACAAGAAAAAGTAAACTAACTAGCATGCTATAAAGTTTCTCGATTATCTTTCTGTTCTAACTGATATCGCAGCAAAAATCAAACAAAATCAAAACAAGCAAACAAAAAAAAAAAAGATTCATCTGACATGATGATGAAACAAGAAATGTTCATCATTTTTGCCATCTTAGGGACTGTGCAGGAGAAGTCCTCCAGAGAAGATTATTACCGGATATTTTACGTTTGTAAAAGCTAGGCATTATTTGTCAATACTGTCACAAAATGTCCTTGCAATGTCCTGATTCAACGCGATGAAATCTACAACAGAAAACATTTATTTTTAAAATCGACACAACAAGTCTGTAGGTTCTTTCTCTCTTTGAATGAAGGTTCTGCAGTTTTGTTTTCAATCCAAGTTCATCGGACTGACAAGAAAAAAAAAAAAAAAAAAGAAAACGGAAAAGAAAACCAAAAGTTCATCTCATTACATTTCGCTTCACTTTTAGGATTTGAGAACTATTAATGCCATTTGCTGAAGCTCGGATGTTCCATGGTTCAAAACTTTATCCACTTACCAGAACATAGAAAATGTGTATTGCAGCTTTATCGTCATACTTTGAGAAACTGCAAGGAATTTTGCCATTCCCAGCACCTGATTCATAGAATTAAAAGAGTCACCAGGGAAACTATCATCAAACACCGTTACGATAAATCAAGTTGGACTGTTCACTTCTACTTACAAAAGTTGCACGGTTTAAACAAATTGCTATTCCAAAGAAATGTCAAATCCGTTTGGGTCCTCTTGACAGATGTGTCGAAATCGAAATCGAAATCGAAATCTAAAAAGCCACGAAAGACTCGAACTTCAAAAATACTAAATGCATTACAAAACATTGATAAATCGAAACATATAAAGGGCTTACAGGATCCACAAATCGTTAGGGAGAGATTAATCTTACACAACTATATAAGAAGGGAACAGGCTCGAAACCGATTGCCGCGAATCATTCCCGAAGAGTACAAGATCAAATTGCTCCTCCCATTAGCATTGCATGCTAGAGCAATGGTTAAATTAAATTCTATTCATGGTAAATTGATCGGGGGACCCCCAAAAGTGTTCTTAACCCACACTATTCCAGTTGGACACAGAATATGGTTCGTAAGGTCTGCTCTCAATAAAAAAAGGAGACAATCCAAAGCCTTAGGCTCCTTAATAAGAAGAGAAAAGCACGAAGGTCATAAAAGATGGGATTACTTACGTGAATGTAGATCAAATGCGTACTGGGCAGAACAGGAGGCTAATTGGGAACAATTGGTCATGGGAGAAAAAATTCCTATTTTTGACTTGAAGAACTATCTGGATTCTCAAACCGTGAGTAAGAAAAAAGTTGAGTGTCCGTCACATTTAACCGATTGGTTAGAACCGATTGGTTATTCACTTCAAATTTTAAATCAAACTAATTTGAAAAAGGCAATATATTTCAAAAATTATAAGGATAGAGTCTTACTGAATGGGGGACAAGCACAGTTTTTCGCCAATAAAAGCCTAACCATGTACCAAAAAAGGACAAGTAGATTCAAACAGATGGTACAGAACGATTTACCCTATGTTGTTCCCTTTATTCCAGGCAGAGATTTGCCATCAACATTAACCAAACACCGATTTTAACCATAATCATACATAAAATCCAAAGAGAAAGAAGAAAAAGAAGAAAAAGAAGAGAAAAAAAGAATATCAACTGTCCTTTTGTAAGTCACCCAAAGGCTCCGGTTTCTCGTGTTCCACAATTTTAATCTCCGATAGCCATTTAGAAAGATCAGTTTCAAATTGGTCGCTACCATCTTCCGCACCACTATCATTATCGGATTTGATACCTAATCTTCTTAAACCTGAAACTAAAGATTTCATGTCATCTTCAGACGCCTTCTCTCTTAAAAGCTGCTCGAAAAGAGTTACGCCGTATTTTTCATTCAATTGTTTCAACTCTTGGCTTGATTGATTAATCAGATGAACACCAGTTCTGGCAAATAGTGATTCATCTGATAATTGTACTAGGAAAAATTGTGAGCATCTAAAATGGAATTTCGAGCAATATATGGAAAGATATGCATAAGGGTTATTCTCCCAAAGAAACCTCTTGGTATTATTGTCAACACCGAACGGGTCTCTTATTCTCTCAGGAGACCTGTTGCACATAGGATACCCACAGCATTTGTTTAAATTCCTTTCATCAAGTAGATCCTGGTACAAGTGTGGAGTAAAAAACATCGATAGGTACTGCAGAGTAGCCTCATCTTCACAGTGGGAATCACACAAGGTATCTATTAGTTCTAGCGATATTTCTTCAGCTTCTTTAACAGTAAGTTGCCTATGTCTCTGAAACGGCTTCAAAATATCCTCTTGCACGCTTTTGGTAGTCGTCATAATCAAACTTCTAGTCTTTTTCTATCGAAAAGGCAGTGCTATTGATTCACCTTTCCTTTTATTTGCCAAAGGGACTTCTTTTACCTGTAACTCATCAGGTAATCTGACCAAAGCGATTGATAAATATTAGCTTACTTGAACATTGCAATTACAAAAAAAATAAAAAAAAGAAGGAAACGCCTTTAAAGCTCGATGAAGAAGGATGAAAGGTCATCGTAATCATCATCCATCCCATGTAAGTGAGAATTCTGGGGCTTATAGAGAATCAAAACCGATACCCATTACTAGGTCAAGGGCGCTTGAACGATATTTCAGTTTACAAACTCATATCTACAAAGAAGTTGTAAATGCAGTGGAAGAGAATGGAGGTGCTGATAATCAAAGTGAAGGAGATTTGGAAGATGATTACGAAATGGAACAGCTTTTAAATATGGTTAGAATTCCATCGTCGCTGGAGAAGTTTATGATTTGGACACTGCTGGCATGTTCAGATTGTTTCTTACACTATTTTACAATTACACCATTAAGAGTTGCGAGAGGATTTATTGTAAAGTATTGGAAAGGTATACATTATCGGTCTTCAGAGATGTACAATGACAGATGTATGATTTGTTTAATTTTGATTGCAGCATTCGTACTAAACCGTCTAGACACTTCCAAAGCTTATCATAGGATAAAACGTCAGAGTAGCGTGAAACTCTACATGCTATTTAGCGTCTTGGAAATGGCTAATAAAATGTTAGCCAGTATGGGCCAAAGTTTATTTTCGGTATTGTTTTCTAGGAAGAATTCACAGAGGGTTTTATCTAAACGCCTTTTGATGCAAGTATTATGTTTGGGTTATCTCGTTTGCCATGGATATGTGATGGTTTACCAAACAGTAGCATTGAATGTTGCTGTCAACTCATATTCGAATGCCCTTTTGACTCTTTTACTATCAATGCAATTCGCCGAAATCAAGGCTTCACTTTTTAAAAGAACCGATAAAGAAGGATTATTCCAAATTTCCATCGCAGACGTTGTAGAAAGATACCAATTGGTACTTTTACTTTTGATCATTTCTCTAAGAAATGTGATTGCCAAATCCAAATCGCAATCTAGCATCATACCGAATTCATGGACCTTTCATTCCACATCATCCGTGATTGCAGGAATTTTCTGTGGTCCCATGTTTAATGTGATTGGCAGTGAACTGATAGTAGACTGGATTAAGCATGCATACATTACTAAATTCAACCGTGTACGCCCGAAGATTTATGACAAGTTTTTACTCATTGTGTGCAAGGATCATTGTACATCGCTATCGAAATTTAGAGATCGTCTAGGTCTACCCATTCCGGCTCTTGTAGTACTATTTGTTGTTATGATCAGACCTTCATTAACTCAAGCATTCAATTTTTCAAGTCCTTTACATTCTATTATAGCACTTTTTATTTTAGCGCTCGGATTCGCAGCTCTAATAGCTTTCAAAATTGGGCTACATATGCTGGTAATCAAATGGGGTCGATTCATCCTTGACGGCAGACAGTTGACTACGGCAGTAACGGAAAATGAATATGTCCCTGGATTTCTCTCTGATGGATTGGGGAAAGTTGACGAAAAATCAAGATCAATAATCCATATCCGTGACCCCAACAAAGACCAGAACCTTCTAAACGTTGATGAAAATATATACAATAATAAAAATGTGGAACATTCCACTACAAGCTCTTTAAGGAGCTTATCGCTCGATGTGCCGCCTGGTCCTAACGACCTGCGACAGCACAAGAATAGTAAGAACCCGCACTCACTAGAGAATGTTGCACGATATAAAATGGTATCCAAACAAATCTGGTGAGGTTGGATTAAGAAGTTTGAGGAGTATTAAAATAATTATACCGGTTGGCAGCATTACTTAACGTATACGACAGTCGTTTACCCGGTCTATCGATCTACTTTCTCGAACTTCAGATGATCATGTACTATTTTAGTTTATATATACGAAGATCAACTCATCTCGAGTACATCAATATCCATTATAAGTGTTGTGTAACGCAGAAGACCATCAGTAAATGCTTCTAAGGACTGCTTTGTCTCGTATTGGGCCTAGGCTGCCAGCCCTTCGACCTCTTTTGTCTACTAGTCCACATTTCAGAAAAAACTGGTCTGGTTTAAAACCTTATTCTAGCTTAGGTGCCCCTACCATAGATACTACAAGATTCAGCAGAGGATTCTTTTCATCAACTCGCACGTCAAACGCTGCCTCTAGTGCTCAAGAGCCCAATACCTCGTCTTCACATCAACCTCCCAAAAGACTGATTAATTCATCTAAATGGGTTGGCTATTGGTTGGTGGGTACTTCTGGATTAGTCTTTGGGATTGTTGTACTTGGTGGATTAACTAGATTAACAGAGTCAGGATTGAGTATAACAGAGTGGAGACCAGTAACAGGGACTTTGCCTCCAATGAGTCAAAAGGAATGGGAAGAAGAATTTGCAAAATATAAAGCATCACCTGAATTCAAGCAAATTAATTCTCATATTGATTTGGATGAATTTAAATTCATTTTTTTTATGGAGTGGATTCACAGATTATGGGGTCGTGCTATTGGTGTTGTATTCATAGTGCCCGCAGCATATTTTGCACTAGCTAGAAAAACCTCTGCTAGAGTGAATAGAAGGCTATTTGGATTAGCTTGTTTGCTTGGATTCCAAGGTTTTATTGGTTGGTGGATGGTCCAATCTGGTTTAGATCAAGATGATTTGAAAGCTAGGAAGTCAAAACCAACTGTCTCACCATATAGATTGGCAACCCATTTGGGGTGTGCCTTTTTATTGTACATGGGTATGATATGGACTGGACTAGAAATTTTGAAAGAAAGAAAATGGGTTAAGGATCCTACAAAAGCCTTAGAGATGTTTAAGATCCTCGATAACCCATTGTTGCGTCCAGTGAGAAAAATCTCACTTGGTGTTCTAGCGTTGACATTCTGCACAGCTATGTCTGGAGCCCTAGTTGCGGGATTGGATGCCGGGTGGATCTATAATACTTTCCCTAAGATGGGTGATAATTGGATACCATCTAACCGTGAACTTATGGATACTAATTTTGCCCGTAAAGAAGATAATAGCGATTTGTGGTGGAGAAATCTTTTAGAAAATCCTACCACTGTTCAATTCAATCATAGAATACTTGGTATTACGACATTTTGCACAGCATTCGCCTTACATATGTATTGTACGAAGAAGAAACGTTTAATACCAAAAGTTGCTGATCGTACCGTCAAAGCAATGATGGGATTGGTTACTTTGCAAGTTGGTCTTGGTATTACTACGTTGCTGTGGTTGGTTCCAATCCCATTGGCATCTGCTCACCAAGCAGGTGCTCTGGCGGTCTTTACAAGTGCCATTGTGTTCGCTTCACAATTGAGAAAGCCAAGGATCCCCATGAAGATCCTGATCAATGGTTTACACATGCAAGAGCTGAGGAAAGGTGGTAGTAAGATCTTGAATGAAGCTGCCAAACATCCAAAATGGAATTAATAACTCCTGTTGTTTTTATTTATTGTCTTTTTGATTCACATGTAAATATGATAATATCAATAATAGTCCCTCCATGTAATTAAACTAGATACAGAAAACTTATACGTTTATCTAATATAATATCTTTCAAGTATTAACAAACTCCTTTTCATTATTAGCCATGGCTTCTACGTTGGTGGCTGCCATCCTCCAAAATATGAACATCAAAACTGATCTATATGGTGCGAATCGAGCAGCAAATTTCTCCATTAAATCATCGTCATAAATAACCCAGTTCAACTTTTTATGCTTAATCTTACTACGCTTAGCAGTAGTTCTATCCCTCTTGAGTTCCTCCACCAATAGTGGTTTATCTGACAGATATTTCGAAAATCCTTTTGCAATTCCTAAGTCATCGGGCGCAAATACATCCATTCTAGACAAGCCTGTCAACAGAAACATCTTAGCACTCCATGGTCCAATTCCCTTAATATTTTCAGTCAATTGTTTGACAATTTCATCATCAGCACCATCAGCAAACAATTCACTGATTGAATCCTGTCTCTCACTGAAATAATTCGTCAGCGATTCAAGATACTCCATTTTTCTAGCACTGAATCCACAGTTTCGTATCTCTTGTCTCTTCTCGGAATCTAGCAACCTATCATGCATTTCTCTAAACATTGGAAACCTTCCACCAAATTGGTCTATTAAACGTTTCTTGATGCTTTTGGCAGCTGAACCACTAATCTGTTGAGATATAATAGCACTCGCCAGCTTATCATAATAAAACTGTAGATCCACTTCTTGTTTACCCTTTAGAAATAGCGGGAAATCACCTTTGAGTATTATTTTTACCAACGAGTCATCAACCCTCATGATATGCTTACAAGCTTCATGGAACACCAGCGAATGTCTCTCTAGAAAGTCAGCAGGTATAACACCCGTTGCTATATCACCACTTATCTGTTCAACCTCATCACGTTCATTAAATCCATGAGTTTCTAAAGGTCTCTTCATAGACACCATTTTTCCTTAGTAATGAATAGTGTCATTCTTCTATATAAATAAAGAACAACAGATACAATTTCCAGAGCGAACCTTCAACTTATACACACATACATCAAGAAGGTGGCAAACATGAATCTGACTATATCGAATGAAACTACTGAAGAGGTCTTTGGGCCATTAGAGGTTAGCAATGATATGACGATACCAGATTTAATAGCTCTTATTGAACTAGAATGTGGATTTGACCGCTCAAGACACGATCTTTACCACAGTGTAACACCACTAGATCCCAATGATACAAAGTCATTAGCTGCTGTGGGGATGGCTGATAACGATCTGTTGCTTATAAGGAATAAAGTAACTGCTGGTCCCACCGGTGGTTTTGCAGGAGCTACTAATACAGATACGTTGAGTGATGATGCATTTGTGGAACAGTTTAGACAGGAATTGCTTCGCAACCAACCATTAAGACAACAACTATCATTTCAAATTCCTGAAATTGATAGGATGATCGAAGACCAACAACTTTTTAGAGAAAGATTGGGACCGTTGATACTTCAGAGAAGATATGGATTTGGTGTTGACTCCGGTCCCCAAAATCCGTTTGGTATACCACAAGAGGAATACACAAGATTGATGAATGATCCTGACGATCCATCAAACCAACAGAGGATTGCAGAACTAATCAACCAACAAGAAATTGATGAACAAATGCGCAATGCATTAGAATATACACCTGAAATGTTCACTACTGTACACATGTTATTCATACATTTAGAAATCAACGGCAATCCAGTTAAGGCATTTGTTGACACTGGTGCTCAGGCAACAATTATCTCTACCAAACTGGCGGAAAGAACTGGGTTGTCTAGGTTGATTGATAGAAGATTTGTCGGTGAAGCTAAAGGTGTAGGAACAGGTAAAATTATCGGTAGAATTCATCAAGCTCAAATTAGAATTGAAACTCAATTTATCCCATGCAGTTTTACCGTATTGGATACCGATATCGATATGTTACTAGGGCTGGACATGTTAAAAAGACATCAAGCAATAATCGACTTGGGTAAGGATTCATTGAAAATCGCAGGCGTTGAAACTAGATTCCTTGGTGAGTCGGAAATTCCAAAAACCTTTACTGCACAAGCTCCCGAGATTTATGAAAAAAAAGCAGGCCAGGGCCCTGGTCAACCACTGGGAGCTACACCAGGCACATCTGTTCCACCACCAGCAACTTCGAGGCCATCT
>JAJLXU010000023.1:109541-158311 GCA_030571545.1 Zygosaccharomyces gambellarensis
AAAAAAAAAAAAAAAAAAAAAAAAAAAAAAAAAAAAAAAAAAAAAAAAAAAAAAAAAACAAAACAAACAAACAAACAAAAAAAAAAAAGAAATCACAGACAAAATTAAAGACTATGAAATTTCAGTTTAGGTAGCATACTAGGAACACTGTTGACTCTTGTAATTTCTGCACCCTGCACTTCATTTTCTTTTCTCCATCCGACATGCTGTAAACTAATCCACGGCACTTTATCCTTTAAATTTAGATTGTTAATTTCAATTTCCGAATGGAATTGCTCTATGAAATTACGTTCATGGATATTGATGCTTGAATTGTAAGCTAGAAATTCATTTAAAATTGATACTGTACTCCAATATGAAAATTTCCTTAGACAGGCAACCACAAGGGAAGTAACTAGCTCACCATTCGAACAATGCATATAGCATGGATAATGTCGTCTATCGATAAAAAACTTGACACATTCTATAACAACATCATACTCAATAGGAACGGGTTTTTTCTTCTTTTTGATTTTGGGTTTGTTCTTGTCTTTATCCTTATCCTTATCCTTATCCTTCTCCTTATTTTCTTTCTTCTTGCAACATTCAATGTGTATGTTCTCGATGCCGTTTTCATTACAAAATTTAGCCATTACTGGGTCATTCGTCAATGGTTCAGGTGTCAATGAAAGGATGTATTTCAACTTAAGGCTCTTAAGAAACGGTAGATTAATCTCCCTTGGGTATGATCCTCTGTAGAGGTTAAACTGTACTATACTAAACTGCAATGGCGCTACTAATGTTGTCATCTAATCACTCTAATAACAGCAGCTCTTTGTCCTATTTGTCCCTTTACCTCTTTATCCTTCTAACGGTAGTAGTTTTAAGGTCGGTTAAAGAACTAAAAGGTAAATCCACTTCATCAACGTAAATAAACCTTTAAAACGAATCCAAATAAAAAATAAGGCATTCAAAAGTTATCAAAAACCGTAAAGTATTTAAATCAGTTTGAAGAAACATATAGTAATTACTAGAATATGGAATTTTTCTATGAAGAGCAGGCATTAGCTAATGATCCTCATAAAAAGGAAGATCATGATGAGAAGACTGAGGAGGCGTTTCATAAACTAGAAGAAGAAGTTAATAAAAAGTACGAGGATACTACCAAGGCCTTAAAGAATTTTGTTGGTGAAGCAGAAGATGGTGTGAAGCTTAATTTACCTGTAGACTCTGAAGTTTCAGAAAGGGCACAACGTTACTTGGGTCAGTTAGATTCAAATTTACAAAACGTGGAAAAGGCGGCTCAAGGCTACTGGACAAAGGTTTCGAATCCGGGTTTTTGGTCTAATGTGTCCAATAATTTGAGTAACAGATTTGAACAAATGATTCAATTGGGTGAAGACAGAGCTGAAGGTGACAGAGAAGGCACATCAACCGTCGTCGGTGGCAATAGAACTGAAACTGAATTAAAAACGCTTTCTACTGATAAGTCAATTTATTTGGATAATAAGTATCTGGGTTTAAAAGATTTCGATGCTGATTCTAAAACTGAAGAAATCTCACAGATTCTAGAGAAGGATAAGGATTTAGCTAATTTAATGAACGCAATTGTCCCACAAGAAATATCTTACAAGGATTTTTGGAACGTCTATTTCATACAGAGACAAAGAATTTTTGAAATGGAAAACACTAGAAGAAAAATCCTAGAAAACAAAGAGTCTAATAAAGAAGAAGAAATCGGTTGGGATGAAGAAGAAGATGATAACGATAAACAAGATGAGGAACCTGTTATCATAAAAAAAGAAGATACTGCTGAAAACGATGGTGCTGGTAAGGAGAAGAGAAGTGAAGATAGAAAACCAGCGGATGATAAGACGGAGGCAGATGGAGACGCCGATGACGATGATTGGGAATAAGCTAATTCAAAATGGCGCTAATAACAAATAATGATAATTAAGTTATTATATATTAATCTGGTGTTTCTTTGGCTACAAGAATCTTCTGCTTTTATTATCATATTACATTATTTGGTTCTTTGACACTTGAATTTAATCCATAAGTGGACGTACTTTTAGACCTTCCATTTGTATATAATTCGTTAATTAAGTACTTAAATCCTCTTGCCTTATACACCATATACGCGGTGGTAGAAAAGGACATATGCATTGGAGGTGATACATTCTGTAGGCGTTCTTACCGGACGATAACCAGTATCATCGAAATAGTACCATCCCTTGTTTAGACCTTTATCCACATAAGCAGTATAATGACCACCGTAAAGACTACCTAGATGTGATGCAACTGCATACAACTTATACTTGAATGGCGGCACTTGTCCTCTTGAAGGTAATTCTTCAGTGACACCAGGCGGCAATTTCCCATCAAAATCGTTAGCCCAAAATGGTGTTAAATCCAGTAAGAATGGATAACTTACCATGACATTATTTTTGTTTAACATATTATCAAATCTTTTCAAATTAATTATTAAATTGCGCGGCAATCTCGTAATCGTCAATTTCTTAGTGGAAGGTTGTTTCCTTTTACAGGATGAACATGACCATTCCTCATCCTTTTCCAATTCTTCTGTCTTTGTAAATTCTCTAAAGCAATCCAACAGGTAGCAGCTCTTAGCATGGGGAACAGGAGCCGCTAATATAGAAAAAGGCTGATAGGTTGTCGAAGTGTGATTGCAGACTTTACATCTCAGTTGTGAAGCGTATTGACCCTGGAACAAATCAACTATAACACTGAAATCTCTTGTCAAATATCTTTCCCATTCAATGGACGATGCTATTCTCATCGATAATCTTTCTCTCCGCCTCTCCGCTTCTTCTGATAATTCTTTTAATGGAGGATTACCACCACATTGATTCAAATCTTCATGCAATCCATCTAGTAGAAACTGACAAAATTCCTGGCAGTCCTGTTGACCAGATTCTTTGAATAAGGAATTTATTGAGCCACAAGCCATTTTAAATTGATAAGGTCTAACAGCTTTACTTTTGTCTGAATTTTTAAATGCCGCATTTTGATGCATTTGATGGACTAGTCTGGCAAAATGTCTAGCTAAAACACCCTTGGATCCCAGTTTACTGTTTAAATTGATATGACGTTCATAAGAATTGTTGAGAAAAATATTCGTCAATTCGTGTGTACCCAAAAGGCATTGCATAATGCAATTGATATAACATGAATTACCCATATTTTCCAAACCTACAGTAAAGTCCAGATTGTATTGCTTTGTCTGCGTCGATGAAGAATTTTGCGAATGTGGTGGACGTGTTGGCAATTGTGGCAATGCTGGTAGCGGTTGACTTGGTGGTCTGGAAGAAGATTGATCAGTACTAGCATTGGTACCATTACTTGCGCTACTGCTAGTTAAAACCCTTGGAGGTTTTGGTGAGTCGATTGAGCGACGTACAGGAGTAACTGCCCTCGAATTTATCGGAGACACATTTGGCAGCGTGATGATACCATTACCTGTAATGGTTCCACCAGGATTCCCAGTTTTATTCCCATTTCCCGTTATGACCCCCGTTGCAGTACCGGTTCCAGACATATTAACGGTACCAGTACCGCCATTACTGAGCGCACTGTCTTTACCGATTAACCTTGGTGTGGTTGGGTATTGTGCAGATTTCATATTTGAGTTATGAGATGAAGGTGGCGAACCAGATGGCAATTTAGCTTGAGGAAGAGATGTCGAGGAATAACTTTTCAAATTTGTCGAACTAAGGGGATTTTGTTGCATGGGTAGTACATAACTATTACTATGTTGGCCATGTGAAGGAGATCTCATCATATCCTTCATGGACGAATCCATAGATGATCCAATGTTTGGAGACAATTCCGGCAATTTTTGCAAGTTCAGGCCTGAAGTATTCCCATTAATATAAACAGCACCACTATCTTGAATGAATTGTGAATTTCCACTACCAGTACAAATACCGCCGAAAAATTTCCAACTAGATATACCAGCCTCTAGGACCAATATTTTAACATCTTTATGCAACGGTTTGGCAAATGATCTGTTTATCAGCAAATCTAATAGCACCATTTCCTGTTGGATATAGAAGTTGTGATGTGTATTCTGTTTGTTACCATCAGTATAGAGCACGATAACGTTAAATTCGTTTCTTCTTTTAAAGATATTAATTTCATCATTTGGAGAAGTGATCATAGATTTCTTTTCCAACTCTAGATCTGTATAAGAACCCTTAAATGAAATTGGTTCTATGCAAATGACATTACTGCTTTTGATATGGCTTTCCTCAAATTCAGATCTCTGTCTTACATCCAATAACAACGTAGTCTGATTATTCGATCTGAGCAAAGATTCTAATGCCTTGGCTGAAATAAATCCACCCGTTTTCAGTTCCTCAACATAACCATCCGAAGAAAAGGAAGAATGCTTCTTCAAGAACGTTTTAACATCACTAATTTTCTCGTCATACAATAAACTCTTAACCAGCATATTATAAATTTCCATTAATTTCCTGTCACTTGTATTCGTACGCATTTTGATCTGGTGAAACTCATTCAGATTCGGTATTCTATTTAATACCAGATTGTGTACAATCTTGTAGTACACGTAGGCAGATTCATATGTTTGAAAGATTTGCTCCTGCAGCATTTCATTATTTGGCCCCAACTTCTTATATTCATCCTTATAAGCTTCTAACGTGTCTAAACATACTTGCAAAAGTATCATCACACTCGCATCAGGTCCACATCTCGAGTCCTGAGTCATAAATTGTTCAGCTACACTCGATAGCTTTGACATAGATTTGCAGCGCAGTTTCGAACTTGACATACTTACACAGCACTATCCTGTTTTTTAATCTCTACCATCTAATTCAAAAGACGCTCTATGGAACCCATGTATTCCTCAAATGTGTATTATAACAGATCAGATGTATTCAAGACACTTTCTTAAACTTTACCTTTGCCTTTATCTTTAACTCGCCCTTTTAATAATGACAATAACAATAACAATAATAATAATAAGTCGTAAAAAGGGCGAGAGGCTCATAACCATCACCAAGAACACAAGTAAAAACAAAGAACATAACACATTCGACACAGTTGAGAATAAACTAGAATCTTTTAGAATATAAAATAAATAAATAGACAAATAAATACGTATTCAAGGTGCCAACTTGACAAACTTAACCCTATGCCAATACATGCTTACTCATGGTCCCGCTTAGTAAACACCGTCATCAGGTCTGTTCTGTTCCACTTGAGCATCATCACTCGTCTTCCTCAATTCCGATTCTGTCCTCTGGTTGTAATCAGCATTAAGCCTGCGTGAATGCTCCATCTGCTCCAACTTAGCTTGATTTTCATCAAAGGAACTCTGCTCCTTCTGCTCGCTGGGTGACTGATGGTCCTTACGATGTGGGAATGCCCTGTATGCTGTGCAGGTAAATGCACGGCTGCCCTGCTGTTGTAGGGCTCTTGATACAACTGGTGTTCTGTAAAATAAACTCAACATTTTGCAACTATTGGAAGCAAAACGCTTATAAATATTGCTACTATTATGAAACTGAAGTTAAAACAACAAAAAAAAAAAAACAAAATACAAAATGAATCAGAATAGAGTCGAAACAGTTCCTGAAATGCTGCCCTCTTTGATTTCTCTAAAACTTCATCAATGTATCCCTCACTCCATCAAACCTCTCCCTTTCTGGTCCCATCCCTTATATAATGCAATAAACTTGATCTGGTTTACTAACCCCCCCCTAAACCCATCTTTAATTGCCTTTACAGGTTAAGGTAACGTAAGGTAACGTAAGCTTAAAGTCGCACAAGACAAGGCAAAACGGAACAGACTTAGGGCAGAGTAAAAGATCGTTTCTTTACAATTCTCAAGAACTCCTTCACAACCCCTTTCAGTTTTTCGCTCTTTCTTCTTCTCTCTCCCTTGTTTCGGACTACCCCTAGTTATCGTACTCCTCCTTGACCAGTTCACGAACCATATCGAACCATGTCGAGCCTGCAAAGTCAGGATTCCTGATTACATCCCTATTTTCACCGTGAACTTTAAAACCAACTCGTTCGTAAAATGGAATCAATGGTTCGTGCGCTATAATCACAATCCTTTCACCGATTTCTTGATTACTCAATTTTTGGATGTAGTCTGTCAAGAGTAATGTAGCCAGATTCTTTTTCTGATAGTTTGGGTCAATGACCAGTGAATGGATAGCTACAGTGTCGCTTGATTCGTTATGCGATGGCGACATGTCCTCCAACCTGATATATCCATTACGTGAGACCTTTGTGCCCATAATGTGTCCGATTAGTCGTTCAGATTGAAGTTCCTTGGTGTCGTTGTTGAACTGTCGAATGAACAACCCTGAACACAGTTCTGGACACGCATTCAACCTAAACTCAACACTTTGTGGTGATGCTCTTTCACTAGGTGGGAACCCCTGGGCTTCTAAATCAATGAGCTGTTGAGTATCCTCTAAGGTAAGAGGGCGGATGTACATGTGCAGGGGCAACGTCGATGTCATGATGGTAGTTGCTGAAGTTTCTTGTCTATTCTATTATACACGCACAAGCGCAGAAAGATGTCTTGGATGACTTTGGCGTGCTTGATAAGCGAATCTGATCTTTCTTACCCGGGGAGACAGGTGTGCTGCAGGCTTTGCTGGTTAAGGTTTGTTATGTTTCCAAGTTTAAATGTAGAATAGAGTTTCACAAGTTCTTGTGCTACAGTGCCGTGCAACTGGGAAGAAGAATTTTTTTTGTTGGTGTTTTAATTGACGTTCGATCAGCCATTCATGTTTTGAACCGTCTATTTGTGTCCAAATGTCCGTCGAGTTGTGCAGAAGAGTGTATTACTCACAACCAGTCTCCGTAATGTAGACAAGGTCTACATAGGACAGCTGCCAGCATTCCACTGGCAGAACACGCACTCTCCTCAGCAGTATCGTACCCTTCTTTTGTCGCTGTGGTACTCTTCGTTCGAAACTATTCCCCTTACAGTGTTTTTAGTAATGCAAGTCATCTCTGTGGGAAAAACGTTTTGGAAACGCTTTGTGTTTCCCATCTGTTTCTATCGGCCTCTGTCGCTGCACCTCATCGTCCCCGACGATACAGCAGTTTTCTTCCTCAAAGAGCACTATGCCGGAAGCGTTATCGCTGTGCCCACCGGCAAAGTAGCCTGCTTCCCTCTTGTCTGTTCTTTTAAAAAAGAACCAAAACGGCCGTTACTCGCTACGCTCGCAACCGCCCACGCTGTGAGCGCAGCGAACAGGAACTGTTTTGGTTCTTTTTTAAAAGAACGTAGTATAGCAGACCCAATGTGGCACAGAGGTGTCTTGGACAGCCGCGAGACACGCTCCAGCGAACCGCTACGTCGGCGGCAATCACAGTTATCCCTGTATGCCGAGACTCGACATCCGTACATATTTCATTGCTCGATACATACACTGTCCTTTTAAAAAAAGAACCAAAACAGTTCCTGTTCGCTGCGCTCACAGTCCCTTTAGAGTAGCGTGCAAAAACCAGCTCGGTCTCCCCGTTTGCGTCCCCTTTTATATACCGCCCTCTCCGCGGCCCGCCAACCATTTGCGGCTAAAGGTTACCCACCCTCGGGGGACTCCAGCTCCATCTATCCTACACACGGCTGCTCCTCCCCCCCTAAACCCTTCGCTGATAACCTCCACGGCATCTTCTATCCTCTCAATATATTTCCGCTTCCGCTATTCCGGATGCCATATCTATCATGAAGTACGACACATTGTAAAAAAACAACATATTCTTTCTTTCCTGTTGATCAGTTAACCGACTGATAGCTACATCCAATTATTCGCCGTCCCAGGTACAAACTCCTTTTTTCTCTCGGCCTACCGCTCTCTACACACTCTCACTTTTCCGCAGTATCTCCCCTCCCCGCCTACCTCGTTCTGTGCAATGATCACAATCACAACCGTCAAGCAATTACAGCAATACCGAGAGTCTCTCGACGGCACTGTTGGCTTCGTTCCCACTATGGGAGCCCTTCACGAAGGACACCTCTCTCTGGTACGTCGTTCAGTTTCAAACAACAATCACACTATTGCATCCATCTTCGTCAATCCTACGCAGTTCGGTCCTACTGAAGACCTCGAAACCTACCCAAGAAACCTTGAACATGATGCCGCCCAGCTCCAAGCGCTCGGTGTTGATTGCCTATTTACCCCTGTCTCCCCGAAGGAGATCTATCCCCTGGGTCTACAAAGAGGTCCCTTTGTAGACGTAGAACTCGGCCGAGCCACTAGCGGGCTAGAAGCCAGCAGCAGGCCAGGTTTCTTTAGAGGAGTCGCTACTGTGGTTACCAAACTGCTACTTCTCGTAAACCCTTCCACCGCATACTTTGGCCAGAAGGATTGGCAGCAATTGGTGGTAGTAAAGGCACTCTGTCAAGGTTTATTTCTTCGTGTAAAGATAGAATCTGTCGAGACTGCCAGAGACCCGAATGGCTTGGCTCTTTCGAGCAGGAACTCTTATCTGGGTCCATCCGTAAGAATTGCTGCTTCCGATATCTACAGGGGATTGTTGAGAGCAGCACAATCTGCTAGGCTAGGAATGCCTAGGGACCAACTGCTTAATTATATCAATGAAGTGTGGCAGCAGCGTGTGACGAGCGGGGAATTCCAGGTAGACTACGTGGAGCTCTGTTCTCCTGACCTTATTGAGCCGATCGACACGGTTCACAGCAGTTGCGTGGTGCTCTGTGCAGTTTATGTACATGGAGTAAGGCTCATTGATAACATATTGATAGATGCGTAAATGTGTCAAAAGAAATATGTCGGGTACGGCTCAAAAAAAAAAAAAAATAGAAAAGGAAAAAATTGATTGCAAGATAATTTTTTTTTTCTTTTCTTTGATAACGTTGAGATATCTTGGATTCAAGAGGTAAACTATAAAATAAGTAGCAATCGCACATTTGTAAAGATGAGAGGGAACTTGATGTGAAGGAAAAAATTATTTTTTTTTTTTTCTTGTTTTTTGTATTGAATATAGTATACTACCGATATATCGTCAAAATGCATTCAGCTTCGCCAAGTACAGGCGGAGAGGTTGAAAAAAACAAGATTAATACCGAAGAAAAAGTTGTTGAAGTTCGTGGGTCTCAGGAACTGGGAGAACTGGAATCGGAAGAGTACCAGATTCAAGATAGCGATGAACCAACAGAAGAAGAACTTCGTACTTTGAAACATGTTGGTGGACATATTCCGTTCAGATGCTGGTTGATCGCGATTGTTGAATTATCAGAAAGATTTTCATACTACGGTCTATCGGCGCCCTTTCAGAACTACATGCAAAATGGTAAACACGACCACCCAGCGGGAGTTTTGGATTTAAAGTCTCAGGGTGCGACGGGTCTTTCATATTTTTTTCAGTTCTGGTGTTATGTGACGCCTGTTTTTGGCGGCTGGGTGGCTGACACTTATTGGGGTAAATACGAGACAATCTCAGTTGGTACTGGTATTTACGTTGTTGGGCTTTTCATTATCTTTATTACATCGCTTCCTGCGATCGATTCAAGACATACCGCGTTGGGTGGATTTATTACAGGTATTGTTCTTATCGGTATCGCTACGGGTATGATTAAGTCGAATCTGAGTGTTTTGATTGCAGATCAATTTCCCAAACACAAGCCACGGATCAAGACTACAAAACGCGGTGAAAGGGTGATCGAAGATCCGAATATTACGATCCAGAATGTTTTCATGTTTTTCTATCTGATGATTAACATCGGTGCGTTGAGTGTTATTGCTACTAGTGAATTGGAAGAACATAAAGGGTTTTGGGCTGCATATTTGTTACCGTTCTGTTTCTTTTGGATTGCAGTAATTGTGTTGCTACTTGGTCGGAAAAATTATGTTCGTCCACCTGTCGGTGACAAGGTTGTATCTAGATCGTTTAAGGTTCTAGGGCACTTGGCGAAGAACAGATTCAAGTTTGATGCTGTTAAACCCAGTTTGAATCCCGAAAAGAATTATCCATGGAATGATCGTTTTGTGGAAGAGGTTAGGCGTGCCCTGAAGGCATGTTCAGTTTTCCTTTTCTATCCAATTTATTGGATTCCATATGGTCAAATGACAAGTACTTTCGTTACTGTTGGTGGTGAAATGAATTTACACGGATTGCCAAATGATTTTTTCCAAGCCATTGATTCGATTGCACTGATTGTTTTCATTCCAATTTGCGAACACTTCTTGTATCCATTCATTAGAAAATATACACCATTCAAACCGATTACCAAAATCTTCTACGGTTTTATGTGGTGCGCGGGTTCCATGGTTTGGGCAGCAGTGCTACAACACTTTATCTATAAATCAGGACCCTGCTACGATCATCCAATGGAGTGCAAGAATGGTCCAAATGACATTCATATAGCTTGGCAGGTTCCAGCTTACGTTATGATTGCTTTTTCGGAGATTTTCGCATCTATTACTGGTTTAGAGTACGCTTATTCAAAGGCTCCAACAAGTATGAAATCCTTTATCATGTCCATCTTCCTTTTGACAAGCGCCTTTGGCTCCGCTCTTGGAGCTGCACTTTCTCCTGTCGATAAGGATCCTAAGTACACATGGATGTTTACTGGTTTGGCAGTCGCATCCTTCCTTTCTGGTTGTTTGTTCTGGCTGATCTTCCACCATCTAAACGATACTGAAGAAGAAATGAACGCAATGGATTATGAGGAGAACAGAGAAGACGATGACGATGGTTTCCAGAGGGGTACTTCTGATTTGGAATTTGAACAAATTGGCATTGAAGATAAGATCGATCATGCCGATGGTTTAGATACTGTTGAATTTCATCATCGCGGTGAAGCTGATGCGGAAGGAGAATTGTCTCCTTACATGAGTCCAAAGAGTTTGTAGTTTTGATTTAGTAGTTTAATAATAATTAATATTTATTTAATGTATATCTTAGATAGAATCTTAAGTTTTTGAGTAAAAAAAAAAAAAAGATGAAGCTGGTTTCCAGGATTTTTCGTTGGCGGCTATATTTTTCGTCGTTTTGACTGCGACACTGTTTGTCCGTATCGCAGGTGACTTGTCCGGTATTAGCAGGGTTCCGGAAGAAGGCAACAAAGCACTACTTACAGGAATAAGAAGGACAAAAAAAAATGTTGGATCCTCAAACTTTAAGGGCGCATATGTGAACCACACACATACACCCAAGGTGCAAGAAGAGCTTTGGCTAAATCGCAAGTGTTGGGTTAAACATTTAAACATCAGACACATATAGGACCCACTTTTACAATCTTGACACAGTAAGGAAAAGAAAAAGAGGAAGACAAATTGTGTTCTCGTATCTTGTACAAGTCGAACAAGGCGAAGAAGGAAATAATTGGATTTGATAACCAAGTGTCAGGCGTGTTGTTGTCTCTTCTCTGTGATAGAATCGAGCAGCTTTTAAGAAGCACTGGGATTGGTATAGATTAGGGACTGCGTGATAGATTTAGTATATTCAACGGTGAAAACAAAAAATAGAGAGAAACAAAGAAAAAAAAAAAGGATATGGCAGGTTCAAAGTGCGTTAATGGTAGTGATGGCCTCTCTGATTTAGAGAAGAAGAGCCTCTTAGATCCTCATCTTTCAGTGCTTGAACTGCTAGAGACTCCAATCGATAAGCATTCACGTGATGTTACGGAGGAGCCAGAAGGGGCATCGAAGAGCCAGCAATTACAGAGTCCCCTTGGTGTTGGTAATAATGGCAAAAGTAGTATTTCTCAATCGTGGCAGACTATTCATAGAAATGACAATTGTTTGTCCGTTGTCCCTGAAAGGTGCTCTTCCCAAACTACCGCGGCAGGGATCTTATCGTCAAGCGACACTTCTGAAGAGGAACCTGAAGTAGCGAATTCTCCTGGGGTGGTCAATCAACAGATACATCCAACACCGCAACAGAAGCATCCAAAATCGCTGGAAGATTATCAGTCGTTGAACGTCGACATCCCCTTGGTTTTACCCAGAGACAATAACAATAAAAATAACAGTACAGTTAGTCGCAATGGTGAAGAGGATGATAACATAACGATTACGAAGAGTTTGACTTCATCCTCGAATTCTTTCATTATGCCAAAGTTATCATTATCGCAAAAGACCCAGAAATTTCGTATTCTAATCCTAGGTAGACCGGGGATGAAATTCTACCACTCCATTCCAAAAAGATACCAGTATTTGTTTGAACTGCCTCGATCTCACGATCCCGCGGAATTTAGGAATTATACAGGGATTCTCGTTGTATTTCAAGAGCTAAAAGAAATGGTTTCACTTCTAAACAGGATTTGTCAGTGTAATCCTAATAGGCCTGTGATACCGGTTTGCCAAACGGGTCAAAGACAGCAAGTCAGAAATTTATTAGAATCCTTGTTGAAAAATCGTTTAGTGTCATTGTTATATCCACCTGTGGTAGCCAGTAATCAGCCTGATCTGTTAGGAATGTTTCGATTTTTACAAGAGTTGTCCAAGACCGTTTCCGATAACTCTGATATGGATGCTGAAGAGTCAGATGGTAAGAGTAAGAGGTTAAAGAGATCCGTACAGAGAAAGAAGAAAAAGCTTTTTGAAAGTTCCACGGAAAAAAATAGTAGGTCCCGTAAAAAGAATACTGGCAATGAAAAGGTGAACAGATGGTTTTTTTGGGGAGTTTCTTTAACATTAGGAGTTGGCGTCGGGTATTGTATTTCTCATTTCCTCTCATCAACCTGGATTTCACTAACCACTAAACCTTTGGGGCCAGTTGACCCTCATGCGGTTGGCGATGATTTATTAGTGTTTGACAAACAAGAGGTTAAATTTGGAGAAATGGATATGGACTCTGAAAATCCATTTGGTCATGCATTTTTTTTATTTAAACAAGCTTTGAGGCAGTGGAATTTAGCAGTCAAACAGTTCCTAAATCGACATCTGTTGCTTGTGGAAAGAATCGGCACGATAAATTGTTTAGATTGGCCAACTTCTGATGAGCAAACAAACAGAGTATTAGCATTGGGTTACGTCATGCTTTAGAATATAAAAAAGGTTAAAAAGGGTCCAGAAATTGGGCACGATCTAAGGAATTATTGTTATGGTCTTCATTTTTTTATTTTTTTTTTTTTTTTTATTTTTTTTATCATTATCATTCTTATTACTATCACAATGGTTATTTTCTAATCGCTTGGCTTACGGAAGTTATAGAGTTAGAATGCTTGGATTAGGACGACATGGGTATAAGGGCATGGAGTTATTAGGAAAGGGAAGTCTGGAAAAAATGAGACTTCAACTGGGCATTTCATTTTTATTTTTATTTTTTATATTTCATTGAAATAGGATGCTGTATAGATTTACTTTTATCTTTAGTATTATTATTATCCTTTTTTTACGTTCAAGGGTCTCTTGGAATGAGCTTACAAGCCGAGAATATTGAGAGCTATAATCTGTGTAATTATGTGTATATTAATTGTCTTGTGATGTTTTGGTTCTAACCTCAATTTACTTAAAATCTTTTGATTGCTTCTCTAACGCGTTGTGGTTAAACGTTTCTGCCCGTAAGTCGTTTTTGGTGTTGATTAGATTTTGTTATACAGAAGAACAAGAACATAAAGAACAGTAAAAGGCTAGAAGGGAAGCGAAAGACAAAAGAGTGGGAAGTGTCCATCGCTGAGAGTTTACAAGTGTAGAAGGTACTTGAGTAGGTGTCTATGTGGTTCTGAAAGGAGAAGATAGTGACTAAACATATTTTGTTTTTTCTTTTTTGAAGAGAGGACCAATGAATTTTAATATGTGGATGAGACGATTGATGTTTGGCAAGTTCCAGGACCCCATTAGGTTAGGTATCCGTTCTCAACTAACGGCTCTCGTTAGTATAGTCGCCCTTCTGTCATTAATCATTCTAGCTGTTTCCACCGGTGTCTATTTTACAGATAATTACAAGAGTCTTCGATCTGAACGTCTCTACATGGCTGCCCAATTAAAATCTACCCAGATAGATCAAAATTTAAACTACTTATACTATCAATGCTACTGGTTATCCTCCAGAGACACCTTACAGGAATCGTTGGCCGATTATGTGGCAGGAAACAAGACTTCTGCAAACTGGGTCGATGCAGGTAATGTCATGCAAAAGTTTTTAACTTCATCAGGATTATTCTCCGTGGCAACTATTTACGACTCAAGCTTTACACCAGTGCTTGTAGCTACTAATAATGGAACTGGTGATCATGTACCGCAAAGTACCCTGAATAAATTGATGCCTCTTTCGAGCAATAAACCACTCCCGTCATCTTTGCAAACTGAAGGTATCTTAACAAATCCAGTATTAAATGGCTCTTCATATTTAATGTCAATGTCATTACCAATTTTTGCCAACCCTTCTATCATTTTAACCGATTCTCATGTTTATGGTTACATCACGGTAGTTATGTCTGCTGATAGTTTGAAAAATGTTTTTGATGATACTACTGCATTGGAAAAGTCTAACGTGGCCATTGTATCGGCAGTATACGATAATAACGATACCTTATCCGCTTACAATTTCGTATTTGCACCGTATGGGGTATCATCAAATATTCTATCAGAAACATTTACCATTAAAAATGGTACTTTTCTCAGTACTTCTCTGCGGCAAGGTAAAGGCGGCGCCCTCGAAAAGACCAAGTTTCTGTACAATAAAAAGGTAGCTGTAGGTTATTCGCCTTGTTCGGTGACATTTATCAATTGGATTGCTGTAGTTTTGCAGTCGGAATCCGTATTCATGGAACCTTCAACTAAATTAACGAAAATTATTAGTGGAACGGTGGTAGGAATTGGTGTATTTGTATGTCTGATAACTTTTCCTCTTGCTCACTGGGCCGTTAAGCCAATTGTTAGGTTACAAAAAGCTACAGAATTAATTACAGAGGGAAGGGGCTTGAGGTCCAGTACACCAGGAACCGGCAGCTCTGCAGTTAGCCGAAGTAGTTCCTTTTTCCATAGGACAAGTAACTGTGGGAGTTCAGTGCATTCTCCCATTATTGATAATAATAATAATAATGAAAAAACCCATGGCATTCATGAAGATCATGGCCAACATGGGGTTTTCGCCACAAACGGCTCAATTAACCATTCAATGATGGGTTCTACCGCCAGTAGTGGCAATGAAGCACTTTCTGATAAATCAAAGGGATTAACCACTTCAGCTAATTTAATAGAGGCAAGGGTTCCAGTCTATAGAAGACTTTTTTCTGATGAATTATCGGAATTGACAGATACGTTCAATACAATGACGGATGCCTTAGATCAACATTACGCATTGTTAGAGGATCGAGTCAGAGCTAGAACTAGACAGTTGGAAGCAGCAAAAATTGACGCAGAATCTGCCAATGAAGCCAAGACTGTTTTCATTGCCAACATTTCCCACGAATTAAGAACACCATTAAATGGTATTCTTGGTATGACTGCCATTTCTATGGAAGAACGAGACATTGATAAAATCCAAAATAGTCTGAAACTGATTTTCAGGTCCGGTGAACTATTACTACATATTTTAACCGAATTATTAACATTTTCCAAGAACGTTTTGAAAAGGACTAAACTGGAAAGAAGAAATTTCAGTATTACCGATGTTGCATTACAAATAAAGTCAATTTTTGGTAAAGTAGCTAAAGATCAACGGGTCACGTTGTCCATAACGCTTTTTCCCAATTTAATCAGGACGTTGGTGCTTTATGGTGATTCCAACAGGATCATACAAGTAGTAATGAATCTGGTTTCTAACGCTTTAAAATTCACTCCAGTAGACGGTAAAGTGAACGTTCGTATGAGCTTATTAGGTGAGTATGATGCTGAAAGAAGTCAAAGGGAAGACTATAGATCGGTCTTCACCATCCCAGGTTCAGAACCTAAGGGCAATGATACCAAAGTGTTGGGTGATAGTCAGAATGGTAACCGGTCTACGTCAGAGCATAAACCCGATGGTAATTCTCCGTCCTCGAGCAAGAGACGGTCAGATACGGAAGTTACATCTGATGTAAGTGATACCGATGAAAAGCAAGCATCAGGAGAATTGGAGAGAGAAGAAGAGAATACTGAAAATGCTGATGAAGCTTCGTCATTTTCAACTAGCACAAGTTCCTACGATGATACAGTTTTCCACAGTCAGTTTAAGAAAGTACCTAAAGTTTGTGATGATTCTAGTGAAGAAGTAGGCGTTGAAGTTGAGAATAAGAGAACCTGGGTGATTTCTATTGTTGTGGAGGATACTGGTCCAGGTATCGATTCAACCTTGCATGAGTCCGTATTTGAACCATTTGTACAAGGTGACCAAGCACTTTCGAGACAATATGGTGGTACTGGTTTAGGTTTATCAATTTGTCGTCAACTGGCCACCATGATGCATGGTACTATGAAACTAGAATCGAAATTAAATGTTGGTAGTAGATTTACTTTCACAGTTCCATTAACACAGACAAGAGAAATCAATTTCGATGACATTGCTGACGCCTTCGAAGATGAGTTCAACCCTGATAGTAAGAAGAATAGGAAAGTGAAGTTTAGGATTGCTAAATCCTTAAAGAGTAGAAAATCGAAGTCCTCCCTAATGACAGTCGGACCGAAATCATCAACATCAGATAAGAGTGGAAATCAGTTGAAATTAAGTGTGAGTGATAGTGACCGTAGTGTTCGTTCTGATAGGCCTTTCTTACAGAGCACAGGTACTGCATCTTCAAAGACCAACTTGAGTACGTCATCCAATCTAAACAAGATCCTAGTCGCAGAAGACAATCACGTTAATCAAGAAGTCATTAAACGTATGCTTAATTTGGAAGGTGTTCATAATATTGAATTAGCATGCGACGGTCAAGAAGCTTTTGATAAAGTTAAACATTTGATAGACAGCGGTGACCGTTACAACTTAATCTTTATGGATGTTCAAATGCCGAAGGTTGATGGTCTATTATCCACAAAAATGATTCGTCACGATTTGAAATACAGATTCCCAATAGTTGCTTTGACGGCATTTGCAGACGACAGTAACATACGTGAATGCCTAGAAGCCGGTATGGATGGATTCTTGGCCAAGCCTATCAAAAGAGCTCAATTAAGAAAAATTCTTGAAGAATTTTGCCCTGATGAACAACCTCAGGAGCAGGAACGGGAACAACAGACGTTACTGCAAAATGATAATTCACAACAACAACAGCCGCAGCCGCCAATGGTAGTAACAACCACCTCATCCTCAAATGAACACAATGGTGATAAGCACCACCAGCAAACTTCATAGTGCATTTTTTTTTTTTCTTTCTTTAACTGACTTTTTTCTGGTTTTCCCCTTGGTTCGCATATACGTGTAGGTATATAGATATATGTATATATATGTTTTTGCATTTCAAAGTTTTGATACACAGGCCAACCGCACTGCATACCCACGTATAAAAGTTCTAAAACCGTCAAAATATCTTTGGCTATATGATTATATTACTTAAGTGTATACAGAAAATAGAGTTTGACCAAATACATATGTACCCAACTCGCACACACGTACAACTACAACACTCCGAAGGTAATTGCAATGCGAAATAAATCATTTCAACTTCTTCTTTGGACGTAGTTGGTTAGTGTGACCGCATTTTCTCTTTCTGCAGTTAGTTGCTCTTGGTGGCAATCTAGCGTAACATTGACGGCAAACAGATTTCTCGCAGTTGTACTTAGAAGCCAATGCCTTCAAAGATGGTTCGATGATACCACCTCTCAATCTTAGAACCAAGTGCAAAGTAGATTCCTTTTGGATGTTGTAATCAGACAAGGTTCTACCATCTTCTAACTGTTTACCAGCAAAGATCAATCTTTGTTGGTCAGGTGGGATACCTTCCTTGTCTTGAATCTTTGACTTAACGTTGTCAATGGTGTCAGAAGATTCGACCTCCAAAGTGATGGTCTTACCAGTCAAAGTCTTGACGAAACTGCATTTTACATGTTAGTATCTCTAATTCTATGAAACACCAGTCATCCCCTTTATCTGAACTATTATCCACATACATTTGCATTTTGAACCTTGAAGTCTTCAGCAACTCAGTCAAGACAATCAATCAAATGGGACCTCTGAACGTATACCTAGATTAAACCCTCCGTATGAGATTAAACGTTCCACTACTGTGTCAATCAGAGCTTACCCAGCTGCCAATCGTGTGCAACACCTACCGTAGTGAATTTTCCCATTTTCAAAGATTGCGTCGCTTGGGTTTCCGAGTTGATCGTCACTTATGATTTTGAAATATTGTAAATTTATTTTTCTCTCTCAAAAACTGGATGTACAGATGCTTGAGAGACTAGACAGTCATTCAAAACCATAAGGATTACCCTCCTTTTAAAGTTGGTAGGCGGGAAAGGGTAGGTGGAAAAAAAAGACCAAACATTTAAACATAAGTCAGCCGAGAATAATAGAAATACCACTATATTCAAAGGCATAAAGGACAGTGAGTCGTTTTAAGGGGAAAATAAAGAGCAGTTTAAAGCCTCTTTAGAATTGAATCTTAATTGATCTAATCTTTTCTTTTTTTCGTTTTCATAGCTGTTGTATTTTGTTTGAAGATTCTCCCTACTTTCCTTCGTGTCTTTAATCATATCGAAAAGAATTGAAAAACACCCCATCACTTTTTGGCGGCAAGTTATAAAAACCGTTATTAGCATAGGCCTATTGTGATATGTCAGAGGGGGATCCTGGTAGTAGCTCCGCTGCCGCCAATGTTATGGCAGGCAACAACGAAATTCTGGGGAAAATCTCAGCGTTTTATGGTATATCGGAGGATCGATTGATTTCGATCGATAGAGATATCTTGGTGATTTTAGAGAATAAGACTACAGATATTAATGAATTGAAATCTCAAAATTTGAGATTGAGTGTAACGGTTGATGAGATCAAAACGGTTTCTAGTAAAAGAGAAGAAGGGTTAAAAAGTGAGATTGAAAAACTGCTTGGCGAGAATGAATCGGTACGATTGGAGAGATCGCAAGCTCGAGAAGAATCAATTCAGTCTTCGAGGGATAAGCAAAAGATTCAAAACGAGATAGAGTCTTTACAAGATAAATTATCAGATTTAAACCAAGAGAGAGAACTCCTTAAACAGAACAAACGTGAAGTGGTTTCACTGCTGGAGCAAAAAGTGAACGAACTGGAATCGTTCGGTAAAGAATCTCAGAAGGGTTTGACTGAAAATAAACAGTTGCGTCAACAGGTTTTAGAACTAGAGACACATGTCCAGAACTTAAAGTCTAAGGAATTAAGGGATCAATCCGAAATCCAAACTTTAAGTCAACAGTTAAATATATTACAGAGGAATAATGATTGGTTAGAACAAGAAGTAACTTCGAAAACGGAACAATTAATTGCCACTAGGAGGAGAAATGATGATGAATTAGAACATCTCACATCGGAATCACTTTCTTGCAAGAACGAACTACAAGTAGAGAAATCTAGAAATCAAATAATTGCATCAAAGAATGACGAATTGACTAGATCTCTTCAAGAGAAGTTAATAGAGATTAAAGATTTATCAGATTCGTTGTATCGTGAAAAACAGGAATTTGCGCATGAAATGTCAATGAAACAAAAACTCATAGACTTGTTGGATAATCAAATTAAATCGTTGCAAGGTGAACTCAATGCATCTTTAGATAAAGACGATCTTGAAGTGAATGCTCATGGTGAGAAAAATAAGGAGACGGAGAAATTGATTCAAGAATTAATTTCTTTGAAAAATAAGTTCGAAGAATCCGAGCAGGAACGTTTGAGATTAGAGGCTCTTGTACAGGAATTGGTACCTGAAGAACAGTCACAAGATAACATTAGCTCTAACAATTCAGGTTTTTTTTCTCTCAGAGAAAGCGGATCATCCTTGCGTGATATGGGTATCTTAAAAAAAGAACTGCTGAAGGAAAGGCATCAAAAAGAAAGACTGCAACGTCAAGTGGAGGCTTTTATTGTGGAGCTGGAATATAAGATTCCGATTATAAACTCTTTTAAAGAACGGACATCTACGCTTGAAAGTGAACTCAATGACATAGCATTGTTGTTAGAACACACATCTAATGAAAAAGAGAAAAAAGAAAGGGAATTTGACGCTTTATCAAAGAAAATTAAGGATTCTGAATCCGCCATCCATGTTTTAACCAAACAACGCACTGACTTGGCATATCAGGTTCGATTCCTTCTCATGAGTGTGACCCTGCAGGCAGACTCTAAGGGACCATTAACCGCTGAAGAAGTTTCCTTTATCCAGAGGATAGTTGATAATGATGATCCAGGTGGTGAAAATGATTCTCAAAGAGTTATATCTGAAAGATTAGTCGAATTTAACAATATTGTAACTTTACAGGAGAAGAATATGGAACTTCTCAAAACTGTCAGAAGTCTAGCGGAAAAATTGGAAGCCGAAGAAAAAGATGTAAATAAAAAAATACAAACTGTTGAAAATAATACTATTAAAGAAGCTAAAGAGGCCATAGTAAGTTTACAAAATTACAACGGAAGTTTGGAATCCAAAGTCGAAATATTAACTAAGGAACGCGATGCTTTCAAAGCTATATCCTCTCAAGAAGGCACCGGCCATAATGGCTCAGCTACTAATGAAACTGCTGACAAGCAAAGTCGTTCTTCAGATGCAGAAAAGATCACGACTCTTGAAGCCCGTCTGACGAGTCTTACTGTGGAATCTGCACAGAATAACAAGATGTTGAATAATGAGATTCAAGAGTTGTATAAATCCAAGACTCAATCATTCATAGAGTTGGAACGAGAAAGGTCTTCGAAGGCATTAGCTGAGGAAAGGTTAAAGCTAGTTCAACGAACCTTGGATCTAAAGAAGAGCGAAAGTGAAGAATTAGTGAAAAGGTCTCAGCATTTACAAAAAATCCTTGAGAAACAGGATTCGAGAACCACAGAAACTGTGGATGAATTGATCGCTTGTAATTCTAAATTGGCGGTTCTTGAGACAAAAGTGTTTAATTTGGAAGCGGAGAAGCAACTTCTACAAGCAAGTGAAAAGACATCAAGAGAGAATTATTTAAAACTTTCGGAAGAGAGAAATTCTTTAAGAATCATGGTTAGTCAATTACAGACTTTACAGTCTGAACGTGAAAGATTCTTACAAGAAATCCAAAGTACTTATAAAGAAAGTCTTACTCGCCTCGAAGAGGAAAAAATTGATGTCAAAGCAAGATGGGAGGCCAAAACTAAGGAGGCAGAAGAAGCGGAAAGTAGTAAAAGAACTCAAGTTCAATGGTATCAAGATAAATTAGATTCTGTTGTGGCTAATTCTCAGTCTTTGAAACAAGAACTTCAAAATAAGACTTCTGTGGTGGTGGATCTTGAGTCGGAAATTAAAAACTTGCAGAAGCAGGTCGATGAGAGTGAAGCACGTATCCAATCTTACCAGGTGTTGAATGGATCTGAATTGGAGGCAGGCCCTGAATCTTCCCTGCGCAAAGAGTTGGAGAAGTCAAAACTTCATTTGTCTGACACCTACGCCGAACTTGATCACTGCAAGGATTTACTATCTACTACGGAAGAATCTTTAAGCCAATTGACGCAAGAATATGCAAATAATAAACAACAATGGCAATCTCAACTACAAGTATTACAGAATGAGAAGTCTCAATTACGGGAAGTAATTGATGAGAGGAACGAGAAATTGAATAGCTTGGCTGAATCTCTAGAAAACATCAACAAAGTTGCTGAGAGTGAAAAAAGTGAATTACAAAAGAAGATTGCTGGTTTAGAGGCTGAACATAAGAATGTACAGCAAGCAAGAGAGGAATATTTTGCTCAAATTGCTAAGCTACAAGGGGACTTGGAACAACAAGCTTCTTTTGCTAACAGAGCCCAAAGGAACTATGAAGAGGAACTCCAAAAGGACTCTAATGTATCAAAGACTATTAGTGAACTAAGAGAACAGAATCAAAAGGATAGAATTGAGATAACGAGATTAAAGAATTTCGAGGAACAGACCAGAAAGGTGTTAGACCAAAATGAGAAAAGCTGGTCAGCGCAGAGGGAGGAATATGAGAGACAGCTGGAAACTTCAAAACAACACCTGGAGGATTTATCTACCCAAAATAACCTGCTCTATGACCAAATTGAACTATTTTCGAAAGGTAAAGATGAAGGAACAAACGGAGAAACTCCAGAAATCAGGGATATTTTAACAAATCTCCGCCGTGAACGTGATATTCTTGGTACTAAGCTGACAGTGAGTCAAAGAGAAGAGCAGACTCTAAGAAAATCCTTGGTCACTGTAGAAAATGAGCTAGACACTACCAAGAGGCAGTTGTCACAGTTTCAAAAAGAAATCACCACGCATTCTGAATTGATAGGGCAGCATGAAAAGATAATGGAACAGTTGAATCAATTAAACCTTCTTCGAGAAAGCAATATTACTTTAAGGAATGCTGCCGAGGAAGCTAACAGGAAAAATAGAGAACTAGAATCTGAGCTTGATCAATTACATGGGAAAATTCTTCCACTTGAGTCAGAAATTACTTCTCTGCAATCCTCTGTTCTTGAAAAAACCCAACAGTCGAATTTGTATAGGGAAGAAGCCAATCGCTGGAAAGAACGTTCTCAGGAAATTTTACACAAGCATGATCGTATTGATCCCGAGGACCACAGGGAGCTCAAAGAAAAGGTTTCAACTTTGGGGGCTAAACTTGATGAGACGAACAAAGAAAATGAGGAACTCAACGATCGTTTTAATAGATTGAAAAAACAAGCGCACGAAAAATTGAATAGTTCCAAAATTTCTCAAACCACTCTAACAAATCAGCTTAACGAATTAAGAGAAGCCAAAACAGAACTTGAGAGTAGATTCGAAGATGAAGAAAGGAAAGTACGTGAACTGCAAGAAAAATTAAGTTTCGAGGGTGATGCAGCTGAATCTGCTGAATCAGTCAGAAAAGAGTTAACCGAAGCTCTTGAAAACTCTAGAGAGACTGAGCAGAGGCTTCACGATGTATTAAAAGAGAATGAAGAAGTGACAAAAAGACTCACTGGTGAAATTGATTCTTTGAAACTGGAACTAAACAATTTGAGAGAACAGAAGGAAATAGTTACTGGATCTGAGGAAATGCCACAAAATATTTCACACGTTGTTGAGTCAATGAGAAGTTCTTTTGAACAAGAAAAGATTAATTTCTTGAAAGAAAAAACTGAAGAATTTAGAAAGCTAGAAGAGGAGAGATCCGCCTCTGACGTTAATGCGAATGAGAAGCAGGTGCAACCCCCCAATTATGAAGAACTTCAGAAACAGTGGGAAATGGAATATGAAGAATCTACTCTGAAGAGAATTGCTGAAGCCGAAGAAAATCTCAAAAAGCGTATCAGATTGCCTACAGAGGAGAAGATAAAACAGATTGTTGAAAAAAAGAGGGCCGTATTAGAAGAGCAGTATAAGAAGAAATTGGAGGAAAATAAAGCCATATTGTCCTTGTCAGGTAATGATGAAACTGAAGTAAGGAAACAGTTGGAGAAGGAGATGCAGGAGGGATTTGATGCTGAATTGAAAGCTGTAAAGAAGAGGGCATTTGAAGAAGGAAAGCAGCAGGCAGCAATGAAGAGTACTTTATTAGAAAGGAAGATTTCGAAGTTAGAGTCTCAATTGCACGGGAGGTCTGATTCACCTGACAAAAGTACATCCGAAGTTTCCTCAGTCCCTAAACCCAATTTACCCACGAAGATAGATGAAAAGTCTGTTGCTGCTAGTCAGAATGTGCATAATCCCCTTGTTTCTGGGGAAAAAGTATTGAAACTTGATCCTTCCAAGCCAGCATTCAATGTTCCTTCTTTTTCAGGTGGTAATCCTTTTACTTCCTCACCTCAAAATAACGATAGTAATGGAACACCTGCATTCGGATTTAAGCCAACCTTTACACTGTCAAATGATCCAACGAAGGGAGGTGACACTAAGGCGGACTCTCCTTCAAAAGAAGATAAACCGGCAAATCCGTTTAGTTCATTTACAGAAACTGGAGCAAGTTCGCCAGAACGTGACTCAAGCAACATGGCTATGACACCTATGCCTGGTGAAAACGTTTCCACTCCTTCGAAAAGAGCTGCCGAAGATGAACAAGACAATGAAGGTAGCTTAGAAAATAAAAGGCCTAAAGATGAGAATGCATAAATTTCCATTTTATACTAGACGGAGTTGAGGGCTACTGAAGGGCTACTGAAATGAAGTAAACGATCAATGACTGCATCTGTAAATGTTCTGCTCAGAACTTTTCGAGGTCGAATATGCTTTTAAAATGTAGATAAGATGTAACTTTAATTCATGAATATAGAAAAGCTTTGAGATCTCTTAAATCAAATAGTTTATATTTTGTTGTGGGGTTTGGTTAGGTACGCGTTTTCAAGGGCTCATCGCGCATTGATTTGGTAAAATCCGACATGCAAAGCAAGTTCTTCTGATGTTCTGAACATCAATCCATCAATGCCAATATTCCCCTTGATATAGAAATTGTTTAATGATGAAAGATCCTAGAGAAGTATTGGATGAAGATCCTTATGATGCATTGACGTCAAATGGTGAAGAAGACAATGAGATTGAAGATCAGCTAGCTGCCATAGAGCGTCAGAAAAAGGACTTACTTCAAAGATTGAATGATAAGAAAAGTAATCCAAAGCCTTTGGATCCAAATTTGAGTGGTGTTCAAGTCGAAAGCTCGCCCAGAAAAGTCAGTAAAAGCGTTTTACCGCCATCCATATCGGTTCCTCAAAGGGAAGCTGTACATGAAACTAATAATGAAAATCTCAATGAATTGAAGGCTCAAGCTCATGGGCAATTGCCAGCTAATACTACGTCTTTTTTTATTGAAAGGTATTCAAATTCGAAAAGAATGCAAGATTCTCAAATAGAAGCTCGGGAGAGTTTACTCAATAGTAAGGTTCATACATTTGAAGGCGCAAAAAGTCAAAAAGAATATAAACCAATTCCTACCAATGAACTCGAAGAATATTCAAATTTATGGTTAAAAAGGAGGTATATTCCTGCGGCTGAATTAAGTTCGATTTTTGCAGATATCAAAATATTGAGGTTAAGTAAACTTTTCGCTAAAGTTAGACCTCCACAATTTATTGAACCACAGTATAGCAATTGGGCAGTTATTGGTCTTATCAGTAATAAAGGAGAAATCAAGTTTACATCAGCAGCCTCGCCAAAAAAATATTTTAAGTTTACTTTGACTAATTTTCAGTATAGTGTAGACACTTATATCTTTGGTAAAGAAGCCGTCGAGCGGTATTATAATTTACGAGTGGGAGATATCATAGCTATATTAAATCCAAATGTTTTACCGTGGAGACCTTCTGGTGTAAATTCTCATATCAAGTCCTTTAATTTGCGTATTTCCCATAAATTCAACTGTATTCTAGAGATTGGTACCAGTAGGGATCTTGGGTGGTGCCCAATGATGAACAAATCACGAAATGAAACCTGTAAGGCACCGATTAATAAAGATAAAGAAGACTGTTGCGAATATCATCGTGAGACTAAATTTAGGAGTACCAATGCTAAAAGAGTTGAATTAAGCGGAACTTATGCGTTGGGTGCACCCACCAGGATTGATGCACAACCAGCTCTTTATCGAGGAAAATCGTCTCAAAAGAAGCCCAATTACAATGTGGTGAACACTGGGTCAGATACAAGATCAAATAAAGAAAGCAATCCAGCAGATTTTAACGCAAAAAACTTTTCTAATAGAAATGCGGCGAAGGCATTTTTTGATGAAAGGTTTCAAAATCCAGAAACCTTAAGGAATTTGGAAAACAAGAGAAGAAAACTATCTGATAATCGTAAGTCAAATATTCTCGATCGCGAATTGAAGAAAAATTCTGAACTTGATATCAAACATAAAAGCTCTAAAGAAATTGAAGAGATAAGACGCAAAACTAAATCCACATTAGGTAGTGGAGTAATGAGGAACCTAGGGTTTGATCCTACTCACGGTAAAATAGCTAGCGTTCTTAGACATTCGAAAAGCAGTTCTGAAAAAGAACCCGTGGATGAAAAAGAACCCGTGGATGAAAAAGACTCAAGCATGGCGGCATTGTTGAATTTTAAGAAAGACAAAGTTAAATTAAAACCTTCCAAAGAAATATTGATGAAGCAAAAAAAGCGACGGGAGAATGTCTGGAACGAACATTTCGGATCAGAAGATGTTAATTGCACCAATGATAATAAAGACGATTCAGATAGTGATTTGGAAATTGTTGATTAAGGTGCGAATACTTGCAAGTAAAAGCTGGAATAATCGTTCAAAAATTGAAATTGGATTTCGTTTGAAGGTTTGGTACTATCTGATGATTGGTAATCTAACAAATTGAGAAGTATCCCATCGCAACAGACTTCAAATTTATGACTGGTAGTTTCTTCGAGGGGGTAATTCAAAACTAATTTAAATCCGTCGGTGAAAGATTTGTATATGGAGCCCTCATCGGAAGGTAAATCGTCATTTCGCTTGTTTTGGTAACCCTGCATAATTTTTTCTACTAATTTCGAGTGTGTTAAGGAGCTAAAGTATCCCAAGAGTCGGAGTTCTTTTTCTAATGAACTTGAACGTGGTGAGGGTTTGTATGTTGCCTCTAAATTTGGTGTATTGATAAGGGCAAAATACGCATATGATCTTGTGATTCCATCAACGGTAATATTCAAATCCAAATCATAATTTTCTAGAATGCCCTGAGCTGCAATTTTAAACCTTTCTTCGCCCATCTTTGCATATTTAGGATCCTCACACGCATGAAGTAAATTAGCATGAAATCCCAACGAGAAAATGATGAAAAAAATTATAGAAAATCCATTCGGAAAAGTCACCCCATAAAGCGGAGTATCTTTAGCTTTTAGCCCGCCATTAAAATAGCTACGTATAGAAGTTATTGGAGAATCGAATCCTAATGAATTTGCCCATGCGTTACCGGTGCCCATAGGTAACGGTAAAATTTTTAGGAAGGGCTTAACCGTAGGATCTTCAGTTGGTAAATGGTTAAAAAACTCAGATATAGTAGTATCGCCAGAGATTATCCAAATTTCATAGTTCTGCGATGGATCCAGTGATTGCGCGAATCTTCTAACGAATTCACGTGATGTGGTTTTGATATAACTATAATTCCAGTTTAATACATCTAGAATGGGTTTAATCACGATTGAGTAAAAATCATTGTCCTCTGTCCTACCGGCACCGGATTTGATGGAGTCAAGTATTATCAATTTAGAATCAGATTTAGTGAAACTTCTTTGTTCGGTTGTCGTAGATTTTTCCAATTGAAACGAAAGATATTTCGAACCATGCCTTGTGAACTTCACGTAGTATTCGAATCTGTCAAATGTGCCCAGCAATTCCCTGGTGTTCATACCCAAGATATTCTTCCTCCCTGTAGTATTATACTGTCGGAGAATCCATCGACGCTCATCCCTACTTAAGATTTGCATATATTTATACTTGATAACTGAAAGCGAAGCCGTTATTTTTAAAACAAAAAAAAAAAAAAAAAAAAAAACTTGGGTCATCGAAGACACACACAAACAAACAAAAAATCAAAGCGAAATAATGATGGAAATGAACCATTTAGATCATAATATGTATGTTGTACATATTATCGATTATATTATTCTACTGGCATAGTTTTACTGACATACATGTTTTTGTCTTCCAAGTAATTTAACAATACCATTTCCAAATGATAGATATGCTGCAATAGCGGTCAAGGTACTGAGACCTGATCCAATACTAAAACCTGAGGATTTCCAAGTCGAATACAGAAGTAGGGGGAAAGAATTAGATGTCGAATTCAAAAGCGTTGATGACAGGGTTCTACGTGTTGGAGTAAGTAGCATTATAGATAGTATAAAAACGATAGTCGAAACCATCGATGAGCTCGATGTTATGTAGAATTTAACGTTTAGTCGAGAAAAAGTTAAAAATGAAGGCCGCATGCATCAGTCGTACAGATCTTACCAGGCAGACTTACAGACTTCAGAAACTATATCAAACTATCACCTGTATGTATTTTAATAGGCATGAATGTTTATAGAAGAAATTCCATAATTTCTTTCACTTCTGATGAAACTTCAGCGGCTACAACGCTACCCGGCCATTATGCGTTTGAAGAAACAGACACATACCTAAAACATATCTATCGATACTGGTAAAAATTTTTACCTGTATTTGAGCCAATAACTAGAAGAATTGGACCTCGATATTTCAATCGCCGTGAGACCAGCGAACTACGTTTACTCAGCCCAATAGCTTTAACGATCGTACGCTTTGAAACAAAGTTACGGCCCATATCACTGCATCACTCAGAACGAACGAAATATTTTTTAAATATTTTTCTGTATAACCCCTACGAAGAGAGATGCAACCTGCAGTTATTCCCACTGCTTTCGATTGCTGGATTGATCTGTTGATTTGGGTTTGAAGCTGGATTCGGTTGATAGTCCGGCTTGATCTGCTTTGGCTTGGTTTGAATTGGGAATATTTACACATAGCATCGATCAACAGTTGCTTCTTCTGCTTCAACTTCTAATTGATTAACTAGTTTTTGCTGGTTAATTATCATCATCTGGTCTGGTTACGAGGTGAGTTAACTTTTTTTTAGACAAATACATTGAAGCAACCGAGGTAGCTCAGATTTGGTGCCAACTTAGTCTTCCTTTTTCCATTTTTTCCCTTTCTACTACGACTACCTTTCAAGTTCAGTAGGTCTTTCTTTTAATCAATCTGGATCTAAATCTTACACTAGTGGTGAGAGGTAAAACGTTTGGGAAGCAGGCATATAAATATACGCATCCTCATAAACACAGACTTTTTTTTTTCCACCCTAATATTCGATAAGAGGCGAGAGCCTAACGAGGAGAAAACAGAAACAAAAGTTCAAAAAAAAAGGAAATTTTTGATCACTATAACATTTGGTGTAAATGATTGAAACGTTCAATCATCCCCAGAGGAAGCAAGCCGACGATAATACGAATGACTTTCCTATGATTGGTACGACGCCAAGTTTTGCAAATCAGATTAAAAACAGCAATAGTAGTGTTGATGTTGCCAGTCCTGCTACGCAGTCCGTATTTGGTACAGTTACTAATGACATAACCAGAGGAAAAAATAACAACAACGATAAAAACGGTAATAGTAACAATATTGACGATAGTAATAACAACCTTAGTGATAATGACAATAACAATGACACCAACAATTATTTGAATTCGAATTTTAATCCAAGCGTCAATGTTCTTGCAAATACCTTTAATCCCAGGTTGAAAAGAAGTAGTTCAAATACCTATAACTATGTGAGTGCGAACTTTATCAAAAGACGATTGCCAAATCAAGAAGAAATTTTACCACAGCAAACTCAATATTTGGATTCAAGTATAGTTGGAACCGGGTCAGGTAATCAAAGTGTCAGTATCCCTAATACTCCGTCAAAGGCCCCAACCTCGAGAAGGCCCAGCTTGCCTAAAAGAGCCGTTGATACTAATAGTGCAAGTAACTATGGTGGCGGTGGCAGCAACGCATATGCTCTTGGTTCTCCATATTATTCTTTGCCAAATGTACCAGCGAGTGTTTCCAATGTAGATTTAGCTTCGAAGGCCGCCATGGAGACGTCAATTCAAAAACTACCATTTTGGGAGAAAAACTCATCAAATATTTTACAGACACCTTCGAGAGTAGGTACGCCTTATTTATATTCGGAACAACCCTCAAGTAAAGGTCACCGCAATGGTGCCTCGGGATACCCACTTGCCAATAGTGGTGTTGAAAGCAACAACAACAACAATAATAATAATGATAATAACAATGCTTATGATAATCGTTATCAACATGACCCAGATGGTAGTAATAATACTAATACTAATGCTAATATTAATATTAACGATAATAATAAAGATAATAATGAAGATAGTAATAATGATAATCCTAATGATAAGAACAACGACAACAATGATAATCAAAGTGGAGCATCAAAGTTAGCGAATGTTCGGAATTTTTCCAGTTTGCCCAATAATCCCAGTTTCAATACGAATGAAATTAGTGGCACTGGTTCGGATAGTAATGATAATCAAGGTAATCGAAATTCTAGTGAGAATAATAATAATATGAACAATAACACTGGTAACGAAGATAACAGCGCAAGTAATAGCGGAAGGGATAATGGTAATAATAATAGTAATAATAATAGTAATAATAATAATAATAACAACAACAATGGAAACAGAGCCCTTCCGTCAGTAGTGGTACCTTCTAAAAGATCGAGCCAGGCCTTAGTACAAAAATTACAAGACATTTACAAAATTATAGTAAAACAAGAGATTGAATTACAGGAACGATGCTCACAATTGACTATCTCTCAAACAACAGAGTTGAAAAACCTTTGGACCATTTACAAGATAAATTCGGATTTGATTAATAATTACGTTACTTTCCTAACGACTGCATTATTACCTTCACAAAGTGAGCAAGATGTAATAATAGGTGAAGAAATTGTGGAAATCTACAGAATTGAAAGAAGACTTTGGGTTTATGGAACAATAACCTTTCTGGATGTTTTGAAAAATTTTTCAAATTTTATGGACCCTGAAGTTTGTTGTCAATTTATCACCCACGTTTTCATTTCAATCTCAAACATGTTAGGCGATATTCCACCGAAATACGGGATACCGTGGTTACAAAGACTTGGTGATTTGTCAAGAATGGCAATTGCCCTATACCCATCAGGTTTTATAGACTGGAAATTAGGTGCAGAACATTGGTATATGGAAGCGATGAAATTCACTTATGGCCATGGTAAACTGTACTATCACATGTCGACCGTTCAACAAAATACTTTAGAAGCATTTGTTAACTTAGGTAAAAGTGTCTTCTGTCAGGATACCTTCATCCCATCACAGCAGTATATGCAATTAGTTATCGATAATATCTACCAACGAGCCTTTGTGGAAAGAAATAATGGGAACCATAGAAACACTCAATTAATTGAATATTTGAAACATAGCGAGGTTATGCTTTTACCAAGCTTTTTAGAATCAGCAGATTTGCAACAAGTCGTTCTAATTTATTTCAAGGCTAAATTTGGTTGTGACTCCACCGACGTAAACATCTTTGACACGAAAAAGATGTTTTGTCAAAATCCCGATTATTTAAAATATTTTTTCCGACATGCCCCTGCGTTTGCAGAATCTCACATTCTGCAAGTGGTTGGGTTCGGTGATCCAAAGAATCCATTTGCATTACTTTTCGAGTTACCCAAATTCTTGAAAGATAGAAGAGACAAAAAGGAGAAAAAGAGAACAAAATCTACAAGCTTAACGGAAACCTCCAGTAGTATGGCCATAGATGATTTAGAAGAAGAAGAATTTAATAAAACTGCAACTCCTGGAGGGT
The DNA here is from genome assembly GCA_030571545.1 of Zygosaccharomyces gambellarensis. NCBI lineage: Eukaryota > Fungi > Ascomycota > Saccharomycetes > Saccharomycetales > Saccharomycetaceae > Zygosaccharomyces > Zygosaccharomyces gambellarensis. The sequence continues at coordinate 140,918 of JAJLXU010000023.1, forward strand.
TCTTCGAAAACATTGAAACATTAAGGCTCCCATTTTCAATACCGTTTAATGTGGAAATATGGAATGAATCTCTAAAATATATCAATATGACTAGCCTCAAATGTAGTATGATTGTTTTGCAGAAATTTCTAAGAGGCCCATTAGTTGTCGCTCTCCCTCATTTTTTGCCATGGACATATTTTATCATCTCCTTGGCTTATAAAATTAAGAATCTAGATGATGAATCTAGCCAACAGTTTTGGATAGAATTTGCGGATCGTATTTTCCCCTGGAATACTATTGTGAGCTTCTTAAATGTTCTCATAGCTTATTTGCTCGATAATAGCTGGAAGTCGTCACTCGTCGATTCTCTGTGTGAACAGTACTCTTCAATGAGTCTACAAGATCTTTTAGACCATTTTAACCATAATGAAGCGTTACCAGAGGTTTGGAAATGTTGGGGTACTCTTTGGTTTGATAATATCTGTAATAAAGACCAAAGTCATGTGGACAGTTTTGAAAGTGTTGGAATTGGGAATCATATGTTTTTGGATGCACCAATTGACGGTATCACATTTGATGATAATGATGAGAGCGGAGAAAGCTTTTGGAGGAGAGCATGCAGAACAATTTTTCTTTTTAGAGGATTGGCAGAAACTTTTCCCATCGGCGTTACTATTAGTCCTGTGGCTCCTGTGTACTGTAGAAGAAATGATGTCAGTCCTTACCACGTTTTAAAGAGCTTTTCATTTAAGATGAGAAGAGGATCAGATGCCGAATTAGGCTCCACGGATTCTCTTCAATTATCGAAAAAGTCACCACCGGATTTAAATCATTTGAAAGGCTCTTTAGAATTCTTTGAAGAAGGTAGTTGGGAAAATTCACATGAAGATGCAATTCCGATGCTAAGTGTAATTGAAGGTGAAAGTATATTTGATTATCCTGGTTACAGAAGGTTGCATCCAGATTATTGCTCGTACGATAAAAATGGTGAATTTTTGAGTGCTTCTTTGTACACTTCTTGGTATGCCAACAATAATCCCGCTAATAGTAACACCACTTTAGGTCCCGAACATGATATTGAAGCTCAAAGAGATGCTATTCAAAGGACCCAAGAAATGCATATTTTCAACCAGATCATGGAACCTGGATATTGTGGAGGATTTGCAGATGACTCATTCTTGCGAGATGCTCTCTACCAAACTGAAAAATCCAGTACCACCTATTTCGTTCTTGATACTACGACATGGCTAAGACATTTTGGTCACATTTACAAATTGGCATCCAATGGAGTTTTGAAATTTGCTATTTGTCTAACTACTTTCCACGAATTAAGATTTTTACGTAAACCTAAGGACGAAAATGTTGTGGAAGCAGCAACCCGAGCCATTATCACAGTAAGACAGCTCTATAGTGAAGGCAAAATCTTACCACTTAGATTTACCGGTAATGTGGCAACGCACATTGAAGAACACTTGGAGTACGAAGAAAAGATTACGTGGAGATCTCACGTCGACGAATTTGTAATTGAAGCGGTTTCGAAGGCCCAATCCAAATTTCAAAAGATGAACCAATTAAGGCTAGAAAAGGAGGAGCAACAGCAACTACAGAGAACCACTGACGATAGGTCTGGGTTGAAATTCGTCGTCCTGATCACAGACGACTCTAACATGAGGACGAAAGCCGAAGGCCAGGATGTCCGTACTTGTAGCACTAAATTTGTCTTCTCGTTATGCAATTCCATCGGATTACAGAGTAGAATTTGTACAAACTAAACAAATTTCCACTTCAAATACCAATTTATATCATTATATAACCTTAAAGAGCATTTAGAACAAATAGCTAGCTTAGAAGGTGAATGCCTAAACCGGGGAATAGGTTTGTGTGAATGCAAAACTGCCCTTTTTAACCTTGTATCATTCGACATTACCATTATCTCAAAGGGTGACAACCAAACGACCCTTTCAACTCCAACCAAAATATCGTAATTTTGATTTGATTGCGACGTTCGCACTGCCAGGTTAAAATCATTCAATATACAGAGTAATTGTCCAGCTAATCTACCCTGACCATTTTCTCGTCGTATACATCTGCGTAACGTGTACTGCTGCTGATCTTCCAGTCCCTGACTCCCCATTGGCATTTTCGAATGCTGTATGACAGAGCTCAACGGCTTAAACCTATTTTCATCTTGACTAGACAGTACAGGTGATTTCTTTTGGCTCAGTGACAAAAGTGGTTTCCTCTTGTCCTTTGAATAACCTATCTTTTTGGAACCCAATAAAGAACTAACATTAACGCTTTTTGGTTTAAGTGCTGATGGCTTTGCAACCAACTGACTCACCTTGAACACACCTTCACCATTGTTTTTAACATCATCTTTATACAAATCCGAACCTTTTCGATCCATACAGATTTGAATATAGTCGTATGTTGCCGCCGAGACACGTAACAATCCTTCTTCTTCCTCTTCTTTTTAATAATCATGATGATTTGAAAAGCAACATGACTAAACACTCACTTCTCACGAAGTCACTTATCACGAAATAAAATTTTACCGCCCATGTCGAAACTCCGAACACCCTGTCCATCGGCAATATTCGCGGCCCGTCGATTTACGTACGAAACTCTCCGATGAACTGACTTCTCAAAGTCCTTAAAAAAAGAAGTTTCTTCGCCGATGTTAGCCGCCAATCTCACCATTTTTCCGCCTGTCCCAAGAGCATCTCCATTAGTCCGAAAAATCATTGGATAAAAGGAAGTTCCTTCAGCCGCTCTCGGAGAACTTCGGAACCATTTGATAGAGGGGCCGCGAAAAGCTCCGACAAGTTCACTATTCTCCGGACCTTTCATCCCCTTATCGGAACGAAAACGTCATTTGATCCAGTATGCTTCAACATAGGCAGAGAAGTCGGCCAGTTTTACAAGGGTATTAACCATAACTAAGACCGTCTTGAAGTTTTCAACTTAGAGAAGCTAGAAAAAAGTATTGGAAGTAGTAACGATGGACTAATGGGATGCTTTTACGAGGTTGTCCAAGTATAGGAAGTTTTGACGAGAAACGAGTTACCTCTTGCTAGATAAAATGCAAAAAACAGCAAATAAGAATATATAAGAGACGGTGGTTAGGATAGCTGATGTGATGGAGCTTGTACTGTTATTCTCTTCTTCTATATCTTTTGATCATACAAGAAGTTAGATTGCAATAGTAATCATAATTATAACCGTATTATAGGAAATAAGAACCAGAAGAAGAAAAAAAAAAAAAAAAAAAGACAAAACCAACAAATAGATTCATAATGTCACCCACAAAAATATCTGTTCCTATTACTGATGCAGGTGAGGTTGAGCAAAAAATTAGACAAGAATTAGATCTGGGTAGTGAAGTGGTTACCATTAGACGCAACGCGCCAGCGGCTACGTTGTACGAGGATGCGTTAAGAGAAAAAAGAACAGCTGTAGTTTCTTCTGGAGCATTAGCAGCTTATTCTGGTTCCAAAACGGGTAGATCACCTAAAGATAAACGTATTATTGAAGAAGAAACATCAAAAAACGAAGTTTGGTGGGGTCCCGTCAACAAAGCGGCATCTGAAAAGACGTGGTCAATTAACCGTGAACGTGCCGCTGATTATCTGCGTACTAGAGATCATTTGTACATTATAGATGCTTACGCTGGTTGGGATCCTCGTTACCGCATTAAGGTTCGTGTGGTTTGTGCAAGAGCATATCATGCCCTTTTCATGACCAACATGTTAATAAGACCATCACCTGAAGAATTGGCCGATTTTGGTGAACCAGATTTTACAATTTGGAATGCCGGTCAGTTCCCAGCTAACCAAAACACTGAGGGTATGACTTCGAAGACTACTGTTGAAATCAATTTCAAAGCTATGGAGATGATCATTTTAGGCACCGAATATGCTGGTGAAATGAAGAAAGGTATTTTCACCGTTATGTTTTATCTAATGCCAGTACATCATAATGTTTTGACTTTGCATTCATCTGCTAACCAAGGTGTTGAGAGAGGCGATGTTACACTATTCTTTGGGTTATCAGGTACTGGTAAAACAACACTGTCTGCTGATCCTCATCGGGCTCTAATTGGAGATGATGAACATTGCTGGTCTGACTATGGTGTTTTCAATATTGAAGGTGGATGCTATGCCAAGTGTATTGATTTATCCGCTGAAAAGGAACCGGAAATCTTTAATGCAATTAAATTTGGATCTGTTCTTGAAAATGTGACTTTCGATCCGTTGACTCGTGAAGTGGATTATAAAAACGGTTCCATTACTGAAAACACTAGATGTGCTTATCCAATTGACTATATCCCAGCTGCGAAGATTCCATGTTTAGCAGATTCACACCCAAGTAATATTGTTCTTCTAACTTGTGATGCATCTGGTGTTTTACCACCTGTTTCCAAATTGACTCCAGAGCAGGTCATGTACCATTTCATTTCTGGTTACACCTCAAAGATGGCAGGTACTGAGCAAGGTGTTACTGAGCCAGAAACGACATTTTCCTCTTGTTTTGGACAACCATTTTTGGCATTACACCCAATTAGATATGCTACTATGTTGGCCAAGAAGATGAATCAACACAACGCCAACGCTTGGCTAGTCAATACTGGGTGGACCGGCTCTTCCTACACTGCTGGTGGCAAGCGCTGCTCTTTGAAATATACAAGAGCAATCCTTGACGCTATTCACGACGGTTCCCTAGCCAAGACTGAGTACGAAACATTGCCTATTTTCAACCTACGTACTCCAACAAGAGTAAACGGTGTCCCGGATTCCTTGTTGAATCCCGCTAAGTCCTGGGCTGAAGGCTCTACCAAATACGAAGGTGCTGTTAAAACTTTAGCGGTGAAGTTCACCAAGAATTTTAAGATCTACCAAGACCAAGCAACTCCAGAAGTCATTGCAGCTGGTCCGCAGATTTAAGATTTTTTCTTTTTTTTTTTTTTTTTTTTTTTTTTTTTTTTTTTTTTTTTTTTTTTCAATATTTATTTCTTTCAGTTTCAATATTCATTCTCATATACTGACATGATAAGTACTATACTACATATTACAAGTCAAAGCTAAAATAAAAACAAAACAGATTCCTTTCGTCTCCTTACTTTTATTATCTTTTCGTTATATCATGAGTCATGGTTGAATTTATCGTTCTTGAAGATGGCGGTCCCATACGCGTCCTAGTAGGTGGTGTCCTTGCCGCTGAAGCACTGGTAGCAGCAACTCTTTGGGCAGTGGTGGAAGTCGAAGGAAAGGGTTGCATTGAAGGACTAACAGAAGACATAAGTGCAGTGTAATTACCAGTTGGTTGCGGTGAAGTGCGCTTTTCAGCATCTGCCGGATCATAAATGGGCAACTGTTTACCTGTGTGGGTGTCTACCCAAGGGTAAAATCCGGTTCCGAACCAAAAGTGTTGAACAACTGGAAACTTGTTAAGGACCTCTGCCCAATACATTTTAGTCAAACCGGCTTCTAACTTTGCCCATGTGTGGATAGTTATAGCTAAATCGTAGAGCATTGAAGAGTGTTCACGAAATGGACCTCTTTTCACTTGGTAGATGAAACCAATGGTTTGACAATAAAGATTTAAAGGAGAATATTCCTGCACTAGTTGACGATTTAGAACATCTTTTGGTCTCAAAGGTGCCTCTTTGTTATTTGCCCACTGTGCACTACCAAAAACGTAGGCTAAATGGAAATGATCATCCAACCCCCAAACTCCATGAGAGCCAGCAGGTTCTAAAGTATAGGTCAAAATCAGTTTGCGAACAAGTGAATAATAGGAATTCATGATAAGCAGAAAGTCTTCACCTTGAAATTCATCTGTGAAAAGTCCCAGCATATCAATCGCACCTACCACAGCTAAAAATGACAATTCATGTCCAGTACCGTAGTCCAGTCTAGTTGCAGACCCAAAACTGTTACCCAAGTAGTGTATCAGTTCTACTATACAATGGTGGAATTCATGTGGCAAAATCTGATGCCAAAGCGAAGGCATTTGATCATCGACTTTTGTATGCCAGTCCCTGCATGCTAAGTTTCCGTACCTACGTGGACCTTCAAACGGTGGGGTTTGATCGACTAATGATGACATGTAGTTTAGAGCCTCAACAAACCTATTGACTATTGGAATACGTGAGCGACCCTTGGTTATATGAGCTTTGTTGATTAACTTTGCATATTTTTGAATGAAATATTTCAAACGTATAATGGCAACTGACGATTGGAAATCTTGCGTACATTGGCTGTCGAATATACGTTTTACAGGAGCACTGAACCTAGTGTTCTCGTCAATCAACATATTCATAACATCTCGAGAAAACCTCCCCTTTGCTTCTTTTTTTTTTTTTTTTTTTTTTTTTTTTTTTTTTTTTTTTTTTTTTTTTTTTTCCTAGTTTTTTGTTAATTGCACAACCATGTAGTAGCGTTTCTGAGCTCGTCTGTTGAAGTTCGTTCTTATGACAAGTCGACACGACAATGTGCTTACTTCGTTACTAACCCACGAATAAAAGACAAAACCCATCATTACAGATGAGTAATCAAAGAAGCATATTGTTGACTTTACCAGATGGCACCCAGAACAATTTGACTGATGGGCATGGCAGGAGGCATTCATCATCAGAAGCAGCTGGTGTCCAATTCGACTCCGAACAACTGGAAAGGGGTAGGTCAAGAGTTAAGGCATCAAGAGACATTAAGTCAAACAGTGGGTCAAGATCACGTAGCAGACATCCAAGTCGTTTAAGAGGTGAAGAATTCCTCAAATGGACTGTTTTGAAAAGGGATCCTTCTACCAGATTACGTGAAAGATCGCACGATGACAACATTGATGATGGCAATGCCGATAACGGAGAAGACGAAAGTGACGATGATCAAGACGACGATGGTCAAGTGTCAGACGAAGAACAAGTCAGTGATGTGGATAACGATTTTGAAATTGATGAACAAATGCATTACGATATGGGCACAAGAGTGCTACCAAACTATGTCGTCCCCATAAACGAGGTATTAGTTTCTACCAAGCCGTGGATTTCCACCTACGAATCCGAACAAGAAACTACCCAAGACGTTTCTTTTACCAAATTACCTGGTGGCTATTCGCGATGTTGTCAGATTCTCTCGAAGGGGCTAGGTGCTACCACAAGTCGGAGTTTTGTCCTCTGTACAGATTTAACTACGGAATCCCACTATGCGCTCGCATATGTGATCGGCGCTCTAGCAAGCAACGGCGACACTCTCTATATCGTTCATTGGAATGGGAAACAACTAGACAACGACAGAGAATCTCTGGAACACAGTATCAAGTCATTGAGGCAACATGTTTTGCACAAACTTGATTGTGCAAGCGCAAATCTGGAGGATCTAGATGTCGTCCTACTGTCGCTAACCCATCCTTATCCAAAACATCTACTTAATGAAATGATCTACGCATTAAAGCCGGTCGCTCTGTGCTGTTCTTTGTCCCTAGTTCTAACGACACTACAGAATTTCGTGTGTTCTGTGCCGACGCTGGTGATCAGAAAGAAATTAAAAAGGTCAAGACGCAAAGGTATCAGCGACTAATCGCTGCTATGTAACTACTTGTGTAGGTATAATTAGGTTTTTCTGGGTTTTATTAACAGGCAATCTTAAAACAATAAAAAAAAAAAAACGGTGTTCAAAATATCGGACTTAGAAATGAAATCGTTACACACGAAATAACTTACCCGGAATTATGACTCCTTTTTCCCTCCCCCACCTTTATTCCTGTCCCCTTTCCCTTTGCCCCTCCCCACTCCACCCCCTTTTCCGTTCGTCCGCAAACCGATAACCCCACTTTGTCACTGTGACAAAACAAAATGTAAGAACCCACACCTCCGTCAATATTAAGCCACACGGCGCTTGGAGGAGCCTGGAAACCGGTGAAAACGCAAACCGACCCTCCCGGACTACGGCCCGCCAAGACAAGGTGACGGCGGCTGAGACTTAGACACAGAAGAGGGGAAGGAGGCTAACGTCCGCCTATGGGGCTGGCGGTTCAGAGTGCTGCCACCATCAGCGGCTCAGCTAAACAGGGTTTCTCCGTCTAACACTTCAAGCTGCTCCTTCTTTCTACTATGTCTTCCCTTCACTTTCCGCCTCGAGGGAACTTCCAGCCTATCCTTCTTTCGGTATCTGCCCATCTATTTGTCCCCTTTCTATTCTTACCGCCCCCGAAGTCCACACCCCTTAAAAAGGAAAAAAAAAGAAACAAAACAGGTTCCCCTGATTAACACCTGCGTAACAAAAGAAAGAAGGAAACAAAAAAAAAAAAAAAAAAAAAATAGTGACCCCTCGCAGAGATCAAGCGCCTTGAATTTTTTTTTTTTTTTTTTTTTTTTTCACCCCACCCCTTTAATCTTTCGACCAAAACCCGGAAGATATAAGATCGAACAATTTCCCCAGATAAATTTCTCCTTATTCCTCATTTCTCTTACAAGGAAGGTTTCTTCCTTTTCCTTTTTCCTTCGTACTATTCTCCTGTATTACATTTTGTATAAATATCCTTTTTTTTTCATTTTTCATTTTTCATTTTTCTTTTCAATTTTTTTTTTTTTTTTTTCCTCCTCTCTTTGATTCCACTTCTTTGAGAGACTTTATTTAGATTCCCTAGTCGTTGAACTTCGTCGTCACATTACACTATTGTATCATCTGATTTCGCATTGAGTCGATTCATCTGTCTGTAACATTTACTGTCGTATTTTAGTGTCGCTGTTATTACTACTAAATGTTCTCACGAGGCGGTAAATTTTTCCCAAAGGCAGTTGCTCTGACAGGTACACTTGGAGGTGCATTGGCACTTCATCAGTACATGGATTCTAGGAGGCAACGTCTGGCATTGAGCAACGAGGTCCCAGTTGTGTCTCCTGTGAAGAAGCCATCGGTGAATCTACCAACGAGAGATGATTTACTGTCGAATTTTCAAAAGACAGACCAATTTGATGTTCTAATTATTGGTGGTGGTGCATCGGGTACTGGTAGTGCATTAGATGCTGCTACGAGAGGTCTGAACGTCGCATGTGTGGAGGCTAGTGATTATGCGTCTGGTACTTCTTCGAAATCGACGAAGATGGCACATGGTGGTGTTCGTTATCTGGAAAAGGCGGTTTTTGAGCTCTCAAAGGCTCAACTAGATCTGGTTATAGAAGCGCTCAATGAGCGTGGTCACATGCTTGAGACTGCTCCTCATCTGTGCAAAATCTTACCTATTATGATCCCTGTTTATTCTTATTGGCAAGTTCCTTACTTCTTTGCTGGTTGCAAGATGTACGATTGGTTTGCTGGCAAGCAGAATCTGAGGTCTTCTTATCTTTTATCCAAGACGTATGCATCTGAGTTGGCGCCAATGTTGGATGAAAGTAAATTAAAGGCGGGTCTTGTTTATCATGATGGTTCGTTCAACGACTCCCGTATGAATGCTACTTTGGCTATTTCTGCAATTGAACACGGTGCGACTGTTTTGAACTACGTTAAAGTGGTTCAATTGGTAAAGGATGCTGCAACCAATAAAGTTAGAGGCGCTGTCGTGGAAGACAAGGAAACTGGGAAAAAGTACCAAGTTAAGGCAAAGGTTACTGTTAATGCGACTGGTCCATATTCTGATATAATCTTACAAATGGATAAAAACAAGAACGGAATGCCTGATCCTGCACCACCTCAACCTTCTGATGTTTCTATTGCCACCCAAGTTGCAGTTAACAAGCCACATATGGTGGTTCCAAGTTCCGGTGTTCACATTATCTTACCATCTTATTATTGTCCTCAAAATGTCGGTCTGTTAGATGTCAAAACTGCTGACGGTAGAGTTATGTTCTTCTTACCATGGCAAGGTAAGGTTTTGGCGGGTACCACCGATATTCCAATGAAAACTGTTCCACAAAATCCAACTGCTACTGAGGCCGACATTCAAGATATCTTGAGGGAATTGCAACACTACATTAAATTTCCAGTAAGAAGGGAGGACGTTTTGTCGGCATGGGCTGGTATTAGACCACTAGTTATGGATCCAAGGAAAAGAAAAGAAAGTGACGGAACTAGTACTGAAGGTTTGGTCAGGAACCATTTAATCTTTACAAGTGACACTGGATTAATTACTTTAGCAGGTGGTAAATGGACTACCTACAGAGAAATGGCTGAACAGACTATTGATACAGTCGTTAAAGAGGGTGGGTTCAGTGTCAAACCATGTGTTACCAAGAAGTTGAGATTAGCAGGTGGTGAAAACTGGACACCAAATCTAAGTGCTTTGTTGGCTCAGAAATATGGGTTATCACAGGCCATGTCTCAACATCTATCAAACAATTACGGTACGAGAGCACCACTAATTTGCGAACTATTTAAGGAAGACGAGAGGAATCAATTGCCAGTTGTATTCGGTGGCAAGGAGAATGTCACAGTTTTACATCATGTTAATTTCGATTCTTTCCGTTATCCATTTACAATTGGTGAACTATTATATTCAATTCATAATGAATATGCAAGAACGGCTACCGATTTCTTAATGAGAAGGACTAGGTTCGCCTTCTTGGATGCCGCTAAAGCCTTAACAGCCGTTGAAGGTACTGTGAAGGTTATGGGTGATGAATTAAACTGGGATTCTGCAAGAAGGCAGCACGAAATTGAAGAAAGCACCGAATTTATCAAGACTTTTGGTGTTTAATACAGAAAAAAACAAAAAAATAAAAAATATAGTGATGCATGATGGATTTGAAAAAGGGTAAAACGAAAAGACAAAAAGGAAGAGAAAAACTAAAAAAAAAAAAAGAACAAAAAAAAAAAAAGTTTGATGTGTACGACATGTGATGATGACCCATTTAATAATATTATTTTTTATCCTTTTTCGCTTTATTCTTTTATAACTAACTAACTAAACTAAACTAACTAAACTAACTCATTAATAGATCAGTTTGAACTGAATTCTTTTTCAAAAAAACAAATAAAACATAAACAAAAAGCTTAAAGCTTATCACATCATACCAATCGTAAATACATCCACTGTACACATGAAGTCAGTCGATCCTCTCGTAAAACAAAACATATACGTCTGAACTAGACACCTTATTGATGCCTTGAGACAAATTACCGTGATTAGTTTCATGTTTAACAACTTCATCGTCAAAATAATACCATTGTTGGCGATCCTTCTCCAGATCGTGATTTCTACTCTTGTTCACCAATGATGTGTAATGACCACTAATCAAGTTACCATAATGATTGACCACCCCGTAGAGTCGATATTTAAGCACTTGATTGTTTTTCAAAACTATGTTTAAAATTAGCGGGTACGTTATGATAGTTTCATTTTTCTTTGTTAAATCATAATAAAACCTTGATAAATGAATCACTAACACTGGCGGCAATGTGACGAAGTTTGTAGCTCTAATGGCATATGAATTTTTCATGGCACTACCACTATTGTTACTACTCGAACTCACATGACTAGAGCCTGGAGTTAGTAGGCTAAATGGTGAAAGTGATTTAGAGTTCGATGATGATTTATTCTTCCTGGGGAAAAGTAAAGATCTCGCCTTGCTCCTGAAGCTCTTGCCTTCTTCGTCTTTCTTTTTAAGTTTTCTTGGTTCCGGCGAACTTGATGAATCTGAAGAATGCTTGTGTTTCTGATGAAAATTACCAGGATATTGATGTGCAGATCCTGATTTTTCCTTTTGGGCAGTTACCCCACATTTAGGACAATCCCATGCATTTTCACCTGACATTACTTCATCATTAGTAAACATATTGATGCAATCTTCTAACCTTACCCATTTATCTTTGTTAGATGATAAGAAATGCGACGGTGGTTTAGGAATGGCTAGGGAAAGGATATAAAAAGTGGAATAGGAATACGATGAATAACCACACCTCTGACAATGCAATCCATTTTCTAGTTGTCCTTGGAATATTTTATCAATAGGTGAAAGCTTCACATTATTTAAACTGTTTTCAAACCACTGTTTATACTCTTCCTTTTGAACTTTTAAAGCGTCAGCATCATAAAGAATTAGATCCGGATATTCATCTAATACTTCATTTTGGTTGGACAATTCATCATGGAGACGGTCAACAATTAACATCAAAAATTCTTGAGTATCTTGCTGTTCATCCGGGATGTTAAAATCTGGTCTCAATTGATTACAATGTTTGAGAAAGCTTGTAGGTACCACAGAACAACCACCATTCATGTACATCTTACGGAATAAAGTACTGAATAATTGTGATAACTTGCCACTATCTTCAACTTCGCGATTAATGAATTTCCCATAACTATGTGGTTCAAAAAGATCTCGAAACATATCCGTCGCAAAGAGACATTGTAACATGCTATTAACATAACAGGTAGCCCCCAAATTACGAAGGCCCGTTATTGAAAGTGCAACATATTTGTTATTGCTACGTTCAATGGTAGGTACACTAAACTGCCTTTGACGCACACGGTGAGACTCCAGAGGACTTGCTTGCTCAGGTGCGCTTCTAGCCTTTTCAAGTTCCGCTGTTGAAGTTGTACCACGGCTTCCAAGACTCTGTTCAATAGTGTCTCCTGCAGGTTCCAATTGGATCTTAGGAGGGACTGGTGGCGGCGATTGTGTGGTCGTAGGTAAAACTGTAGAAAAATGGGGCAGTGGAAAATTTCTCATTCTTTCTGGTATTGTTGGCGGCTTCCATGGAACTGGTTCAATCGGTTTAGCATCGATCGGTTTTTCGGAACCTTCTTTATTATCAGAATAAGGCCTGTACAAATAATCATCAACTCTTATTCCGAATTGAACCAAGTATTTTTTTAGTAATGCTTTCCATTTTTCATATCCACCCAATAGATAAGATGGCAAAGATTTCAAAGGTGCCCTCTGGGAGGTTACCATCAAATAGTAAAATGCGAACAAATAGTCATAATTCATATTCATATATGTTTTCATATCGGTATAATAAACAATAAAATCAAAAGAATTTCTTTTATTGAAAATAGGACTTCTCAATCTTTTCTCCAGCACCTTAATATCAGTAATTGGTGTGTTTGTGTGAAAATCCCATAGCAGCTTTGGATCAATGGAGAGCGTGTTTGGTGCCAAGATATGACTAATTTTGTACCTAGCTTGGGTCCCCAAATCGATCAATAACAGTTTATTACAGTCATCCTTGTTTGATAGTATGGAAAATAATTCAGGCGATGTAATAATGCTTTGTTTTTGTAATCTTTTCATAGCTTGGACTTCAAGACGAGGAAAATCAGTACTATCTTCGCAACTATCTTCCAAATCTTGATCACCATCAGACATATAAACGCTATGGTACGAATCCTTTCTATGAGCCACCGCTCTATTTATCTTGGCATCCCAAAAATTTTGGCTATCATTATTACCATAAACATCAAGCCGCCCTCCCGATAAACCATCAGGATCATCATGGGGCTGCTGTTGCTGGTGAGAACAATGATGATGGTGACTTTTTTCGACTTCGTGAGGTATCTCTGATCCTGGTTCGTCTTCAATGTACTTCAAAGGCCATAATGTCAATTCTGGTGACCCTTTACCAGCAGTGTCCACCGAAGACGATGACAGAGCTGCCGAGTCCAATGCTAATTTTAATTGATCATTAGGTTCTAAATTGGGTGGCTTCCACAAAGGTGAATCTTCTTCTACATCATGACTATGGAAAACATCGTCACTGTGAGTGAGGCCTACATTGTTGTAAAATTCTGGAGAACTTGGTCCATTTTCCTTCAGCGACAAGCGTGAAATTTCTGAGCCTAAATTAGTAGTAGGAGAAGAATAAGCTCTTTTTCTTTCTACATCTCTCAGTTTTCTAAAATCCCGATCTAGAATAAAATCTATTTCGTCTTTCACCATCATCAGAACATTCGTCATATTGACTTGATTCTCATAAAATCTTTTCAATTCATTATGGACCTGGAATGTCTTATTCCTTGCTTGAAATTGCGGCGACTGTGGAATTATCAAATACAGGAAATAACAGCCAACAATATACGCGGTTAATGCATCCTGTCTATTTCCCTTTTCCATCTCCGCCAAGAAGGACTCATAAAGATACCTTGTATGTTCTATCAGATCACTAAGATCTTCCACTTTCAAAACAGCATAATGTGACCTTATATCATCCTCATAGATATTCTCCACCAATTTCAATAGCTCACTAGAATATTCTGGTGTATAATACGTAATATTACCAGACATCAAGCTAAGGGGGAGAATTGTGAAAATTGTGTAAATGAAAAGTCACCCTCGAACGGTTTAAAATACTAATGGAGGTCAGTCGGAGCCCCAAAACCTGACTTCAGCTTTCTATATTAACTAAGAGACCCCCCAATAATCTTCTCTTAGTTTTTTTATGTTATTTGTGCTCATTCTTCTGGTGTCTCTAAATTCTTCAACATTTATTCGATCGACATCTGATACATGATCATTGGATACGTGCCGCGTAACAATTTTTTGTTTTCTTCAGTTGCAACGATTAAAATTCATCTCATCTCATTAAAATCACATATTCAACATAAAAATTGGAAGCATAGAGGAAAAATTGAACAGTTTTACGTTTATTTAGTTCGAATTAAATTTTCTGTTGGATCAGCATAACCTGATTTATTGGCTCTTTCCAAATCACATTTTTGTTTATTTTCCTTTATTTGAATAAAAGGAAAATCGAGTTGGATCCTCCCCTTTGATGCTGGGAAAATTAATATAGGACCCTGTAACCTACGCTAGCTACGTGAAAAGCTAAACTTGGATATTAACGCTAGCGTGTTGTGACGTTTTTGTTTTGGATCGAAGTAAACACTTTAGGAGTGGTGTCATGACTCTTAACGAAAAGAAGTCCAACGGTAGTTCTAAAACTAAGAAAGGCGTGGATTTCGACCTTTTGGTGGTTACAGAATCACTTGGATATAAAACTTATAGAAAGAATCGTAGAAACTCGTGGTCAAGAGAGGAAGATGAAAAATTGAAGCATTTAATTGGCGCCGCATTAACGCAGTTGGGGTATCAACGAGGCATTGCAGATATTGAAACAATCGAGGAATCTGAAAAAATTTGCAAGAACATTTCTTGGGAAAGAATTGCAAGTATGTTTAACGATCCAGCCAGGAAACCGAAAGATTTGAGAAAACGTTGGACCTCATCGTTAGATCCGAATTTAAAAAAGGGTAAATGGACACCTGAAGAAGATGGACAACTGTTAAAAGCGTACGAAATTCATGGGCCCCATTGGCAAAGTGTTTCTGAGAAAATACCTGGTAGAACTGAAGACCAATGTGCCAAAAGGTATATCGAAGTGTTGGGACCAAGTACGGAGGGAAGATTGAGGAAATGGACTTTGGAGGAAGATCTAAGCCTAGTAAACAAGGTTAAAAAATATGGTACTAAATGGAGGAGAATATCATCTGAGATGGAATTTAGACCAAGTTTAACTTGTAGAAATCGTTGGAGGAAGATTATCACTTCGGTTGTACGTAATAAGGCAGGTCCTGAAATTGCAGATGCTGTTAAAGGTGATCAAGATGTTTCTTCTTCCCTAAGCAACTTCTTAAATCATCGAGTGAAGTTACCAAATAATGAACCGGACAGTGAAGATGAAGGTACATCAAAAGAAAACAGCGACAAACACACCGAACAACGCGAAGAAGACGATGATGATGAAGAAGAAGAGGAAGAGGAAGAAGATAGTGGTAGTGAAATGGAAATTGATAATCCAAACAAAATTAATACTGCTTCTAAACAAGGACTCAAAGCCGAATCATCGGTAATGGGTTCATTGGATGCAGTACCGCGCAGTCTAGGAAACGAAACCAACAATTATGAACAACGGCAATTAAAACATCAAACTCCAGAACAGTGTCAACAAGAACAACAGCAGATGCAGGCGCCACAGATACAAGGCAAACCACCCCATAAAAGTCATATGGAATGGAAATATATACTCAAGGATGGTGACGAATTATCAGTGTCTAGCGGAGTAATTGATGGTTCTCATTTGGTGAAGGAGTTAATCGAACAGGCTAAAAGGCATCAATTAAAGATATCTATTCATCAGCATATCCACAATCATTATAGTACTGCACAAGACTTAAACTCGAGTGAGCCATTACAAAGTATCCATCCATCAACAACTTTCGACACATATTCTAACTTCCGTACTAGTGTATCTTCACCTTGTTCAGGTGATTCTGGTAAAGATATTTTGACTAACACAGGCACCGAAGCAACTACAGCTAAACCGCCATTTCCAGAGGGGTACCAAGATTTTTTGTCACCATCACCAAATTACAATGCAGCATTTGGATTCGAGCCATTCACACCTCTGGATGGTACTGGTGCTAGATCGTCGCAAATTTTGCCACAGAGATTTTCCCCATATGCCCCGAGACCAGATTTACCTCCAGCACAAAGTACTGGTAGCACAACTCCAGGCATAATTAATCGTGGACCTGAGGAATTACATGAAATTAGTAGACACAGAGTGTCACATTTTAACTATTTGCCACCGGCATTAAGGCCTCAGTTAGAGTCTTCAGATTCCACCAAAGCATCAGATTTAAATATTCTTTTAAACCCAACACCACCGAATGGTAAGAAAACATCATACAAGAAGAGAAGAAGGAAGCCTGGGTCGCTACGTTCGGGCTCAACTACGCCCGGTTCGTCACATACGTCGCCAGATGATAACAGACCGCAGGGATCCAACAGCAATGGATCTGATCATACAAAATCTGTTGGATCAATTAATGATGATGAAGGGCTTGATTTCTGGGAAAACTTGAGATCCTTAGCCGGACGACCGGTTTCTACTCCAGAAGAGTTTAAACCACAATATCATCAAGAGGAACAGCGGCAACAGCACCAACAACAGCAGCCATCGCAGCAGCAAGCCAGTGTCAATCCA
This sequence comes from Zygosaccharomyces gambellarensis, assembly GCA_030571545.1. NCBI lineage: Eukaryota > Fungi > Ascomycota > Saccharomycetes > Saccharomycetales > Saccharomycetaceae > Zygosaccharomyces > Zygosaccharomyces gambellarensis. The sequence continues at coordinate 157,822 of JAJLXU010000023.1, forward strand.
TTTGACGATGAAAGTAGAGACTTAATCTACGGTCTTTTTAATGGAGGTGATAATAACGAATTGGATTCGCATACATTGTCAAGATTAGATAACGGAAGCCCATTTCCTCTTGATGATGAAACATTCATACCTTTTAACCCTAGTTAGATAAACACACAAATTAAAATATCAACACTAATAATATTCATCATGAAGCAATAATGAAATCACACCAATCTTAGCACCTTAACAATTCATTTTCTCACAAAGTATGGAGATGATCCGCAGGTCGCCACACTGTAGTCGTAAATAGATTCACCCAGACTTAGATATCTTGACATCAAATCCCTAATAGTAACATTTTCAATAGTATCCAGTTTTGGAGTCAACCCAGTATTCCTTTTTAGACCTGTTAAACAGGTCGATACTAGTATCAGATCGATGGAAAGATGCACAGTTTTACCGAGCTACATTGTCGATGTTAGTATTATTCAAAAGAAAACGAAATGGG
>JAJLXU010000023.1:158411-171340 GCA_030571545.1 Zygosaccharomyces gambellarensis
AAAAAAAAAAAAAAAAAAAAAAAAAAAAAAAAAGACCATCGAAAGAGACGTGAGCGGCTTCAGTATGCTTCGTAGTTTTGTTTCAAGATCTGTAGTGAGATCGTTATGTTTTCCGACGAGACGTCTGTTAGCTACACAAGTCAAACCAGAATTGGTTTTAAAGGATAAGAACAGGCCATTAAGAGTAGAAAAAGAACTGCCAGATCCATTTGCATACAAGGTAAAAATCCGTGCAACATTTGCAGCATTTAGTATTGGTATAATTGCGGCACTGACCTTAATCTTCAACTATGAAAAGACCGAATCACCGATTATTTCTAATACCTTTTACCATTTGCGTAGATCACCAAAGACAAGAGAGCTATTAGGTGAAAATATTGATTTTGACGGACTAATGCCATGGGTACACGGTGAGTTGAATCAAGTTTCAGGGAAAGTCAATATACGGTTTAATATTAAAGGAAGTGAAGGTACCAAGGGCGTTGTAAGATTAGTGGCTAACAAAGATAATGATTTTCGAGAATTTTTAATTCATGAATGGAGCTTAACTGTCGATGATAAACAAATTGATCTTTTAGAAGAAGGTGAACTGAAAAATTTTGGTTGAAAGATTCAATCATAATAAACAATACTTGTAGATAGATCCTATAGTTACAATTTTTCTATATTAAAGAAAACAAAGAATAAAATAGAATAGAAACAACCGAAAAAAAAAAAAAAAAAAAAAACAAAAAACAAAAAAAAAGAAATAACATTTATGCGATGATCAATACACATGGGAAGATTTGTTTAATGCCTCCATGTTTTTGGACTTAGTAGAAAGAAAGAAAAAATAAAATAAAACTAAAGAAATTTCTCACAGTCCTGGTTTTGGTCTTAAACTATCAATAAATTGTCTTTTACTTTCAGAATAATTGGTGAATTCGTTTTCATACTGATCTTCCTCTTGGATTTCTGACGTATTTCTTATATCATAATTGTTTTTTAACGAATAAAGCTGTTGATTACTACTGTCCTTACCATCCACTGGTGATACGGCGGTAGCACTTTTCGGAGTATCGAATGCGTTATCTTCACTCGCTGTACGTTTAACGATGGACATCGACGACGAAGATTTTGTATGTAATGAAGATCTGGATACGTTACCATTTGTATTCGAGTTCGAATTAGAACCTGATAAACTCGACATCGATTGTGTACGTTTTGGATAAGAACCAAAATCGTTATTCCTAATGTTTTTCATAATGATTTTTTCATTGTTCTGCTGATTTTGTTGCAGCGTAGCAGCTGTGTTCTCTTCACTATGCTCTCCTGAGAACAGTTTTGGCTCCGTACTAGCTAAAATAGGTATCATTTGGTCATAAACACTCTCATGAGTTTGGTTTGATGTTTTCCTAATAGCTTGCGTCGAATCCAGCGACACTTTTGAGCCATCATTACTGTTAACCCCTGGTAACGTTTGCCGTACTCTGTAAGCATTCAAATTTCTTCTGTATGCTGGAACATAATGTTTACTTTGGTTCTTTTCAGGCTGGCCTTCATTTGGTTGCTGTAATTGTTCCGATGAACTTGAAGCATGATTCCCGGATGAATCCACTGATGCATCATTAACGTAAAAATCCTTTTTATCAACTTGTTGTTCTCGCCATGATTCCAAATTATCGAAACTTATAAACCCACCATCATCACGAATAACATTTTCTAATTCGCGGTCCCTTTTCTCTTCCTTCTTATGGCTGCGCTGCATTCTAATCCAAAACGCTATTGCCACAAGGAAACTTAAACCTATTGGTATACCAACGGCACATCCAACTGCTATTGAAACTTTACGCATAACTCTTCTATTGTAAATACTTTTCACAACCTTTTAATTACAGTAGATGGCGGTAACAAACTTCAATAATTTAAAATGATATTAAGGATAAAGACAGACCTTGGACTTTTACAAACGACAAAATGCGAAATAACTATGACTCCAATGTCAGACGGTTTTAAAATTTTGAAATTGTCTCTCGACTGACAGCTATTACCAATACCTTCAGAGAAAGAACTTCTAGGTGAAACCAAGAAGAAACCGAATTGAAATCAAAGAAACAAACCTAGAGACAAGAATAAAAGAAAAACTGCTGCTTTTTTAAAAATATATTATTATTATCGTTATTATACATCTTTACATCTATTTCTTTCTTCAGTCGCCCCTTCTAGCTACTTTTGGTTTAAACATTTTGAAGCAGGAAATAAAAGAAAGTTTCGAGTCTTGTTACGGCTACTTCTGTTAATCTCCTCGAATACTCTCCCAGCGTTCATCTCTACGTACAATAAATGATAAACAACCAGTTTGGGTAATGGATGATGAGGCTTGGCCCAAAATGGGCTTGCAACACGCATATCTCAACACGGTACTACAACTAGGGATATGCATAATACTTTAACCAAGATACGATAAGTAAGAGGTAATTCAATGAATGTACCCCGTTACTCTTTCAAGCATCTACGTTACGTGTTTCTTCACATCCATGTATATCTCTAGGTGAGATACATACTTGCACCTGGAGATGCGATTCGAAACATTTCAGAAGTAGGAAATGTGAAAAGAAACAAAAAAAAAAAAAAAAAAAAAAAAAAAAAAAAAAAAAAAAAAAAAAAAAAAAAAAAAAAAAAAAAAAAAAAAAAAAAATAGAAAATAGGAAAGAACATGGCTTGTCTTTCCTGAGATGACCTTTGTGGTCTTGTCCCTTTCGTCTATATTCTTCAATCTCTAGCCCAGCTAGATAGATAGATATTGAGATGTTCATATGTTCTGAATATCATTTAACATGGCTTGTGTTCTCTGCAGTAGTTCGCCTCTTTGCGAGTATCGAGATTCCAACGACGACGACGTTGAACCCGTTTCACCGGTGAATTCGCGTTGTTGCCTTTGGTAGCGTTTGGTGTTTCCCTCTCCTTGAGTACCGTGTCCATTGATCATTGTACGACGGAGTTCGTCATCACTAAATGTATCTGTGGTATCTGCAGTGGTGGTTGAGAGGAGTATCGATTTATCTATCATTCGTGTACTTCTTCGACGTCTCAAAGGTTCAGGGTCCTTTTTAACTCCGCGAAGCTTTGAAAGTAGAAGATCCACGGCATCATCTTCATCATTGTCCACATCATAAGCATCGCAATCTCCAGCTTCTCGTTCTTGCCTTGATGCGTCTTTATGGTGTGATTTACTGGAGGCACCAGGTTTATTAATGGCAGTAGATCTCTTGGTATTTGGATTCTTCGTGCTTCTACGTGTATCTAACAACTTTTTCCTTTGTTCATAAATACGATATGCTTCTTCCTTTTCGATATTCTCCCTTGCACACTTTTTAAATACGGTTGAGAATTCACCAAAATTCGAAAAGAACGAATTCTTAGCCTCTTTATCGTTTGGACTTTCGCCAAAATACCTCATCAATTTTTCTAGATCTGAATTGATTAACTTGTATTGGTCCCACAACAGTTGTGATTTAGTTTTGGCTCTGTTAATCTTGTACTTGACTTTACGCATAATTTCTTCCTTTGGATGTAAACTGGACTGTTTGGACAGAATGCCCTCCGTGGTCAGACGGACAATTCCGTTTACTTTAGCACAATACTCTTCACACTCTAATTGGATGTGATCAATAGAAATATGACCTAGTGCTTCTGCTTTGTTAAGCTCATCAGTAAAGTGGTAAATGTCGGGATACTTCATCCTAATTACCTTTTCAATAAAATGTAAAAATGATAAATTGTTATCAACACTTGATTTGACAAACGGTAATTTTGACAATGAATTCAATCTGATTCCACTAACATTTTTTTTATTCATATAGTTACCAATCTCCATTATGATATAAAGCAGTTGCTTGAGTTTAAATGCATTTTTGATCTTTTGAATTGCATCATCAATATTTTGCAGCTTGTAAACCAAATCATAGTAGTCTCTTTCATACGTGGCAAATACTAATAAACACTGCGACCTTTCCCTCCAATAAGATCTTAAGTTGTAGCAAAGTTCAAGGAAAATTCTATCAGGACGTTCCAATTCGTTGGGATTAGCAGAAGGTGGATCGTTCTTTTTAAAATCCGTACTATATGGTTCAAATGACCTGGATAAACTTGCTGGAATATTTGTTAATTCTTCACTGTTGAAGAATTCCAAGACGCTTATGTTTTGTAAAACATCATTATCACATCTTAAGACTTTTAAAACAAATTCCTCCACTGGATATTGGGAGTACATATGCAAATTAATACCAAATTGTTGTGCTAGATCTCTTGATAAAAAACTCTTTAACTGATCCGTTCTTTTACCACCATTCTCACTTTTCTTGACTTTTTTGACGGTAGAGTTCTTTAACTGAAAAACTGATTGTACCTCTTTAAAAACACCACCAATTTCTAAATCTTTAACTGTCTCTTCACGTTGTCCATTGTCTTCCCAAACCGTCTTTTCCACATCATCAATTTTCTCCCAATGGATCTGCTTCAAATTCTGCTTTGGTTCCTCTGGTGCTTGTAATGGCGGTGGTGGTGCTCCAGAAGACAATATCTTATCTGGTAAAGGCGGAGGCGGTGGCGGATTCTTTGCCTTGATTAGACTGTTTGGTAAAGGCGGAGGGGGTGGGGGAGGAGGTGCTGGCGGTGCTAGCGATGGTTGTGGTGTGGGAGGCACTGGGATTGATACAGATTTATCAGCCGCCATTAGGGGCACAGGTAATGAGAGCATATTTGCTTGTTGTTGCGATTTGCTAGTTACCGAAACGTATCCTGATGGTAGTTTTGGTAAGAGCGGTACATCAGGCGATTCATCGTTTGCAATGCTGCGAACACCGTTTTCATTTTTGCTTTCGCTACCGTCAAATACATTTCCGACATTACTATCAACTAATTGTGAAATTGGTCCAAAATGGGTACTCGCAGCACCATTCCCAGGCGGCAGCCCCATTGGCGGTTGGGTCTGAGGTCCATCAACAGCCACATAGGCTGCTAAAGAACCAATTCTCCGAGATTTCGTTAAAGCGCTTCCAGGACCTTTACCCAGTTTATGTTTATTGCCTTCTTTATGTGACTTCAAGTTTTCGAAAAGCGTAGCACTAGTTGTGCCTTTTGTATGATATGAGGGACTGCTAATTTGTTGATGAGATAATGTTTGATCCAAAAGTTTTTTCTCTTCCCTTTTTTCATCTTTGATCAAGTCTAATTGATTTTGTAATTTTCGAAGTTCGAGATCTCTGTCCTTCAGCAGCATTTCCGTAGATTTACATTTTTGTATGATCTCTTCCTTATTCGTGTCTCTCAATTTTTCCAAACGATGTCTTTCCTCTTGAAGTGAGCGCACAGTATCCTGCAAGAAAGTTATTTCACCCATTGCTCTTCTTGCAATTTCTTCTGATTCCAAGTTGTCTATCAAAGTAGTTATGGAATTTTGGAAAACAGACTCTGGTTCAAATTCGACATTATTATAAAGATTAGTTTCCAAAAATTGAAACATAATTACCAAAGCTTTTAGAATTTTAACTGACTCTGAACTTGTCTTTGATTTTAGCATGTCATCAATTGATTGTATTAAAGTTCCAAATGATTGCTCTGAACTTGTATTTCTAGTATTCACAATAATAGATTCTAAAGCAGTCCCATAAAACAGATCCGTAAATGAAGGTTTATCGGCAAATTGTACCATAAGAATGTGTTCTGTATTTGTATAGATATCGATTTGTTCATCTATCACTTCATTTTTCAGATTAAGTCTCATCAATTGGAAACATCGATGGATTCCATTTTCCTTCAATCTCTTAACCAGTTGCAATTTTCTCTCCTTATCTGTTAATGCTTGTAAGATAGAGTTTATTAAAAACAATGCAGTCGATGCAAAATCAATTCTCAATTGTTCAGTATTAGTAAATTGTAAGAAAAAGGAATTATCCTTTGTGTACAATTTCTGCACGTCCGAATCAAAAACTGGGTCTGCTTTCGATGACAATAATAGATTAACCTGTTGTAACCAACTTTTTAACCGCGGTGATAGGTGATTCAAGACTTTTTCGTAACCCAATTGATCATCCACGTAAGTTAGTAGCAACAATAGTTCACACGACAACGTTCGTATTTTCAAATATGTATATTTGTCATTCAATAAAGAACAAAAATAATCAACTAATCCAGAACAATTAACAATAAAATGTCTTCCCTCAGCATAATTCATTATCGTTTTAAAACACCTTAAATAGACAAATTGATCATTCGGTTGAATCTTCATTGAACAGTTCGCCAAGGTTGTAATATGATTGTCATCCAAAAAGGTTTTACAAAAGGATTCATGCCGCAGTTGTTTTTCCAATTGATGTAGAACTCGAGAGATCTTATGAGGCTGATCCTTCAAAGTTCCTAGATTTTGTAAAAGTTCTTCCTCTTGAAAATTCGTTGTAACTAATGTATCTGTAGACCAACCACTTTTAGGGGATTGCAAATCATCTCCCGCTTGCATCTTACAAACAAGTGCCCATTTCCTTTTTTTCGAAATGTTATGTAGATTTTTCCTTGCATCCCCCCAGAAGAAAGTCCTATCTTTCAACATATCATCAAAGATCGCATCAACAACATCATCATTTGGAATCTTTCTCAAATCAAAAACAACTGATGGTGGTAGTGGCGGTGATGTCGATTCTGATCTCCGTCTTCTACGTTTTCCAACGATTTCTTCTTCTATCTGTGATGTTCTATATCGTTGCTGGTATCGTTGTTGTGGTCCTTTTATCGATCTGTTCAAATCCCCCAATTCTCCCGTAGACATATTCTTGTTCTTCATTAGCGACGGGAGCTCATGTTCACGATCTAGACCAAAACCCGCCAATGATAATCCTGTACTAATGACCTCTGAGGTATCTTGAATATTTTGGTCTAATGATCTCGCTCTTCTTGTATAATCATGGGGATCAGCCCACCGTGCTTTTCCTTGAATTTGATACTCATCATCATTATCTCTTCCTTCATTAATAAAAATAATTCCTTCTTCGTCTTTACTTTTATTATTATTACTATTATTTTCTAAGTTGATAGCCATCACTGCACTGTCCTGCACTGCAACAAACACTTAAAAGTACCTAACAGAATATACACAGGCGGCACTGAGCTGGTGTCTTAACAATGCAATCTTCCTTAGGGTTTAGACGATTTCGAATCTATTAAAAGACTAAACTGAATGAGAAACGCACTAGTGATAGCAATATTGCTTAAAGTATGTCAATGTATGTGCTGATGCTGACCTGACCAATAGATCAACACAACTTAATGCTCTTGGATCTTGATGGTAGCTTTGTTCCTGGCTCTGTTTCTTACTGTTTGTTTTCATTAGATCTGGTTAACTTGTGTGATCTACACAGAAACGGTTCGGAGAACGCCAAGAAGGGACCATGGTAAAAAAAAAAAAGAAAGAAAGTTTTCGCGTTTTTCTATCCCTTACGCGTTCTAAAGCAAATAATGGTAGTCACATGATATTCGGGTTTAATAAACTTCGCCGTTTTACTGGTGTTACCCAGATATTTGACCTTTCGGTAGAGGTCCGATTAACTCCGTCGGTTTGACACTGCTGAGAAAAAGATCGTCTAGTAGGCACTAAAAATTGAAGGGACAAAACAAATTCTCAGAACCTTTGGCCTATTTTTTGCCGTCAGCTTTGCGAATAACAATTCTCCTCAGCGGCTTGTAAATAGGATCATTTTTCAGATTTAATCTTGTATAAAAAGAAGTTGATGTAAAAACATAAGGGGAGACGTAACCTGTTCTTTATAATGGGAAGAAGGATATCAGGAATCAGGAAGAAAAACAAGATAAAAACAAGAGTGTCTATATATATATTTACCTGTATAGTTGAGAATACGTATGTCAGCGAGATTATCAGAAGTTAAGGATCATATTGTTGGTGGTAATGAAGGTTATCAACCAAAAGTGTCTGAGAAAAGACCAGATGATGTTGTTATTGTGAGTGCATATAGGTCTGCGATAACTAAAGGATTCAAAGGGTCATTTAAGGACGTAGATTCTGACTACCTTCTGCTAGAATTTCTAAAGGAATTTATTGACCGGCTACCGGCACAGGTTCAACAGAACAAGGAAATCATTGGTGAAGTGGAATGTGGTAACGTTTTGAATAAAGGTGCAGGTGCTAATGAGCATAGAGCGGCTATGTTAGCAGCTGGATTGCCGTATCAAACTCCGTTTGTAGCTGTTAACAGGCAATGTTCGTCTGGTTTGACGGCAGTTAATGACGTTGCAAATAAGATTAGGGTTGGACAGATTGATGTTGGTTTGGCATGTGGTGTTGAATCCATGACAAAGAATTACCCAGCGAAGAGTCCGCTAGGTCAGGTTTCTGACGGTTTGAAAGATTATGAAGATGCACGAAAATGTATGTTACCAATGGGCATTACAAACGAAAATATCTCCAGTAATTTTAGCATTACGAGACAGATGCAGGATGAGTTTGCAACCAACTCTTATCAGAAGGCTGAAAAGGCCGTTGAAGAAGGTTTGTTCCAGGAAGAAATTTTACCATTGTACTTACCAGATGGCAAAATTGTGAGGAATGATGAAGGACCCCGTAAAGGTGTTACTATGGGAGGTTTGGGGAAATTGAAATCTGTTTTCATCAAGGACGAGGGTACTACTACCGCTGGTAATTCTTCCCAAATTTCAGATGGTGTTGCTGGTGTTCTTTTGGCAAGAAGATCTACCGCCGAAAAACTGAACTTATCGATTTTGGGTAAATATGTTGCTTTCCAGTCGGTTGGTGTGCCACCAGAAATCATGGGTGTCGGACCTGCATTTGCCATTCCAAGAGTCTTAAAGGACGTTAGCTTAAGTGTAAAGGATATTGATATTTTTGAAATCAACGAAGCATTTGCGGGTCAAGCGCTGTATTGTATTCATACATTGGGAATCGAGATGAAAAAACTCAACCCAAGAGGTGGTGCTATCGCATTAGGCCACCCGTTGGGTTGTACAGGTGCTCGTCAAGTAGCCACTATTCTAAGGGAATTGAAACAAGGACAAATTGGTGTTGTTAGTATGTGTATTGGAACCGGTATGGGTGCTGCAGCCGTCTTCGTCAAGGAATGAACGTGCGAATAAAAAAATAAAAAATACATGTTACTGTATTTAAAAGATTTATAATTAATTCTGTTATGCGAACTTTTCGTAAAAATCCTTCTCACGTTTATCTATCGACTTGAATCCAGGTTGTGATAAAAATTCCGCCTTCTCGACTAAATAATTCAACTGAGAAATAATCGGTTCGCCTTGATGTACTAGTTGACTTGACTTATAGTTGAAATTTTTGGTTAATCTTTCCAGTCTCTCCTCTAAAGTAGCAGCTTGCTCTTGTTGTTGAATATTCGATTTACCGTACTGTAATTTCATAGGAGATTTCGGATAATCTAATGGGATGTTTACGATAAATTTGCAATTAGGAATACCTAATAGCTTTTTATTTCTGGTGAATCCATAAGAAGTAACATACTGACCGCGTTTAAAAAGTCTAAAATTTCTATCAGACAAAACATGTATGCATTGATTAATTTCAGTCTCTCTTCGTATAGAAAGCTCTTTCTTAGATCTGTCTATGGGTACCTTGAATTCCTTTCCAGTTTTCTTGTCATGCTTTTCAGGTTTGCTCTTTTGTCGCCTTTTGCCGCCGTCATTTTGGTACGGAATCTTCTTACTCTTTTGTCTTAGTTCACTATCTGAATTCACATTTCTCCTATTACCTTTATTCTCACTTTTATCACGTCTTGGTATCACATCCTGATACTCCTTTTTATTCTCGCTGAACTGTTCATTATAAGATGCTGATTCTTTCTTATTTTGACGCCTTCCAATGTGATTCCTTCCTCCATTATTTTTAGAATGACGATGGCTATTATTATTATACCGCCTTTTTTGACGAGCGGAATTGTTGGTATTATCTGATGCAGGTGATTGAGATGGACTGGGAGTCAGATCTGGCATACTTAGACCTTTGTGATACTTCTCAATTTGCTTTACGTATGTATATGGTAGTATTATCTCATCTTATTTTATTTTATTTTTTTTTCCTTGGTTCTCTAAAGTACAACTTATTTTCTTAATCGGGGTAACACTTCGGAGTTTTTACAGCACAAGGACCATATATCAATGTGGATATCAGGTCACAGATATTCAGTGCTAAATAATCCCTATTTATCACCATTTAATATTGTATGTCATGTAGATTTCTTAAAGTTGCAACCAGAGACACATAATATCCTTGCTTCTGTTACAGTATGAGTAAATTTCCGGGTTAGGATTCCCTCTGGAACCCAGAAGGAGACATGTTATAAGGAAAGCGCACGAAGACATAAAAACAAGCTACTCCAAGTATTAAAAGAGATACTGTTCAGATTATAACTGCTAGAGTAAGGACTTTAATTAAAAAAATACGACAACTGCAGGATTCGAACCTGCGCGGGCAGAGCCCAAAAGATTTCTAATCTTTCGCCTTAACCACTCGGCCAAATTGTCCTACTCAAGGGCTCACGGGAAGCATGAACATATATAAGCAGAGCATCGGCTGAAATTGTGTAATGCACCAAGGCTCGGTTACTTGTGAGAATCACACGTGAATATAAAGGTTGGATCAATTATAAGCGTTATTGATGATATTTTGACTTAACTTCTTCTAACTATGCTGTATGTTGGATCTGATTGGGTATTAGACCTCCTTATATCTTGGTATATTTTAACTTCCCCACATAACCTCGTTGATTGATAATACTTTATTATTCGCCGTGTAATGTCGTGTCTGTTTAATAACAAATTGAGTCACATGCATTACGCGAATTATGCTGCTGATCAATTCTGACATAAAAGAGGCATAGAATAGACACCAAGAGACTGGACATTTATACTATTGTTTGGTTTATGGATTGTTGCTAGTACTAATTATGTTATGATAAGGTACTTATCTGAACTATCATTTATAGGATGGTTGATAAGTCAAGGAGATTCCCGACGCCCATGGAAAAGCACCGGAATACGAGTAAAGCAGAATAATATTAGCTAGTTGTCACTCATAGACATTCTACTGGCTCTTATACATGATCTCTGTTCATGCTAATTACGGAAATTTCAACTTCAGACGTATATGATATGTCAATTCTATGAACTACTTGAAACATAGGTGATACAGTCTGAGAAACCGCATCCATAGTTAATTCATATATATGTTTGCGAATCTTATCAGACCAGTCAAATGTAGGTTAGAAGCGTACCACCTCACCATCAGAATAACTGGGGTCCACCATTCTTATTAGCGCTAACCTTATGACTACTATATACTCCAGATAGCAATGTGTTCCATAAAAAATTAGTAAACCCTAATGAAGGATGGAAAAGAGAAGAAATATTACAATGAACTACGCAAGTGGATCTGTTTCATAATGCTTTAAAAGGACCAACAACATAACTACTCAACTTCTTATTTTGCAAATTCATGCAATTTCGACTCTGTAGATGCTTTGTTTTTAAGGCTGCATACGAGGATTGATCCAGGAAAACTACATGGGTGTATCTCTGTAGGCAAGGAGAAAAGAGCGATATTCTTCCAGTATCACAATTTTAAAAGGGTTTAAGACCATTTAGGAGGATATTTTATCCCTTGAAGACTTTTCTCGCACAAATAAAACGCTTAAAGACTTTCTTTTTCTTCGTCAACTAAACAGATACCAGGTGCTTTAACAATTTCGAGATCTTTATGAAATGTCAGTATTGGTTACAGGCGCTACAGGGTTCGTTGGAGAACATGTCGTTGACTTGTTACTCAGAAGAGGATTTGGTGTGATCGGTACTGCTAGGTCTTTGGCAAAAGCTAAGAAAGTTCACACACAGTTCAAAAATAACCCAAAACTATTGTTTGAAATTGTACCTGAATTGTCGGCATTAGATGCATTTGACCATGTGTTGAGGAGACAGGGTTCTAAAATAGAAAGTGTGATTCATATTGCATCCCCATTTATATCTGGTGCAACTGATTTTGAGAACCAACTTTTGATTCCAGCAAGAAATGGAACTATAGCCATTCTTAGTGCCATTAAAAAGTATGGACCTGCGGTGAAAAAAGTCGTCTTCACAGCATCGCTTTTAGCAGTAGCTGATAGTCCCAGACTAGGAGACAGAAATGCTGTATTTGATGAAAAAGATTGGAACCGTGTAACATGGGAAGATTGTCAAAGTGACCCCTTTAACGCCTATAGCGGGTCGAAGAAATTCTCTGAGCTAGCTGCATGGGAATTCATGCAGAAAAACAGGAACGAGATAGATTTTAAATTTGCTGCAGTTGTCCCAGCAATGATCTTGGGGCCCCATTTGTTTGCAGAAGACGTTATGGACAAATTGAATGTTTCTAACAAAATCATTGACAGTTCATTGAATTCTTTACCGCATCAGACTAAACTACCAGAAATGCATGCCCCTTTTATAGACGTGCGTGATGTGGCTAAAGCCCATCTAATTGCATTGCAAGATGATAGGGCTTTAGGCGAAAGGATATGTGTTTTTAAATGTACTTTTGGTTCACAAGATATTCTCGATATATTGAATGCTCGATTTCCAGAATTAAGGGGAAAGATTAGTTTGGGCCCGGGTCCTGGAAGAGGTGATCAAAACCCTCCTTGCAGATACAATACGTCACACTCCAATAGCATCCTAAACTTTGGATTTAGAACGTTGGAGGAATCAGTTTGTGATACTGTAGCACAAGTTCTCAGTGTTCGGAAGTTTTGACCTTTTAAGTTTATGTCGATCCTACTATTCCAGGGATACCAATTTATCAGAACCAAGTTATTTAAAAGGTGAGTTTCCTTTTTTTTTTTTTTTTTTTTTTTTTTTTTTTTTTTTTTTTTTTTTTT
>JAJLXU010000024.1:0-56841 GCA_030571545.1 Zygosaccharomyces gambellarensis
AACTTGTTATTTTTGTCTACTCCATATCAGATGGTTCTTGCAACGGGATTGGTACGTGGTAATACGGGATTGCACAATAGTTGGGATTGAGGAGCCTTTCAGAGGGAGAAAGAGTGTTGTCTAGAGACTAACCTACCTTCTTTTTTGTTACTTTCTTTTGTATGTGAAGAATGAAGAGATTATCTCGTTATTCTCCTCCCCCCTTATGTTTATATTTATATTTATACTTTTCAATTTTCTTCGGGGGCGGGAATGTTACGTGTGTGGTGATCGCGGCAAATTAGGGTTGGTCAAAAATTAGCCGCCGGGGCATTATCAATCGATAATATGAAAAAGCTAAATCAGTAACCTAATTTTAAACACTGGGCGTAATTTGGGTAATCAGTGTACCCTACTGCATCAGGAAGGTAGAAAGTAGGTCTGTTGTATTCAGTCAATGGTAAACCTTCTCTTAGCCTGTGAGCTAAATCGGGATTCGAAATGAAGAATCTACCATAAGCCAATAATGTACGGTTATCTTTAACAAACTCTTTGGCGAGCTCTGGATGTAGTGCTAAATCGCCACAACGTATGATGGGGCCTTTCCAGATAGAATAAACAAATTCATTTGTACCACCCGTGTATACACCTGTACCCTCTGCAACTTGCGGTGAAGTAACACGGGGTTCTACCAAATGTATATAAGCCAATCTATTCCCTTCTTGAGCCCGTTTCTCCAGTTCGCCGATGATATAAGAGTACTGGGCAATCAACAAAGTATTATCGCCACCAGACATGCCACCATAAACCCCGTATGGCGAGAGCCTGATCCCAATTTTCGAGGCACCAATAGCATTGATAAGACCATCAATAATTTCTAGGGGAAAACGAGATCTGTTTTCAATAGACCCACCGTATTCATCTGTTCTCCGATTTGAAATTGGATCTAGGAATTGATTCAAAAGGTACCCGTTGGCAACATGAACTTCAACACCATCAGCACCTGTCTCAATGATGTTTCTTGCTGCAGTGATCCAGTATCTCTCATAATCCTTAATTTCTTGCTTGGTAATTCCATGTTGGAATAGTTGATGTTTGGCAGCAGCTTCTTCAGTTTCTCTATCAACGTAGAGATTTTCGCTTGCAGAATCGTAGCGTAAATCACGTCTTGCTAAAAAGCTCAACTCTGCATTTCTTCCAGCACTCCATATTTGAACAAATGCTATAGATTTGTTTTTATGAATCCTGTCAAATACACCTATCCAAGACCTGAGTTGTTCTTCAGTGAACAACCCTGGTGCTCCTTCAAATCCACCGCTTTGTAAGTTGGGAAAGGCAGCTTCAGTAATGATCAGGGTTCCCGGTTCTTGAGATCTTTGTGAATAGTACTCAGGCGTCAATTCTTCATTTATAACGTTGTCATCATATCCGCCCCTACATCTAGTTAAGGGTGCTAGGACGACACGGTGGTTTAATCGAGTTTCCCCTACCTTAACGGGTCTGAATAGATTGGTATCACCAAGTGCAACTGGTTGAAATCTGTTGGTGAAGGACATTTTTTGATTTTCCAGGTTTAATTTAAATGAACTAGGCTGATTCTGATATTTGTTGTCTTGATATATTGGTACCTGATCTATCACTCATTGATAGCTTGTAGGATTCTCTTTTTATATCTTAAACAACTGTCAAATGTAAAGGCTATAAGAGCAAAAGAACATTTTTTGGCAACCTTTACCTTAGCACTGGAGCATGTTCATTACTAAGCTACTGTAACAGTTGAACTGATAACCAATGGAAATGGCACGGACTGTCTTCAGAAATTCAAGGGACAAGTTAATGTTAGTTAGATGCTGAAGATGTTTCATGCTTCTTGTCAGCAGTCGATATGATATCGCTTCTGTGTACGATGGCTACTACTATAAGCGATGCTGCGAAACTGAGAATTTTTGATACGCAATTGCTATTTCGGAGTTTCCTGAATTTACTGCAGCTTGGTGTGATTCAGGCTATATTCAAGAGGCGGACTTAGTATTGTTGGAGATCTGATCAAAGCATTGGGTGTCTTATAGACCGAATGGCTTATGTCAGGAACTGTCTTAAGGCGCCATTTGTAAAGGGTCCTTTTCGTAAGCAAACGTTCCCTATCAAATTTAGACCACTAACGGTACAAAGACAATCGATCAAATATTCTGCTATCGATACTTTTTTTACTTCTGGTGCTTTTTTTTTTTGTTTTTTGTTTTTTTTTTTTTTTTTTTTTTTTTTTTTTTTTTTTTTTTTTTTTTTTTTTTTTTTTTTTTTTTTTTTTTTTTTTTTTTTTTTTTTTTTTTTTTTCTGTCATTTAGAATTGCTGTCGCTGTCCCAGCGTCAGTGTTCAGAAACAATAGAACCAATGGCATGCAGGGACCACTACATGTGCTTGTTGGTATCATAAGAAATGGAAACTTCCAAAGTTTTACTTAGGGGTACTTGAGATTCATAGGACTTTTTCTATGGTTCACAAGGTACCATATACTCGACTGTATGGCGTTATCCATCTTTTCATCTTCCTATGTTGTTCTCATCATCATTTCAATAGTCTTGACAATCCGAATTGACAAATTTCAACAACATTAACAATGACAATCGTTGCACAAAAGAGAGCCAAAAAGTAGTCAAAAAAGCCATAGTAGATGACTGGAAAGAACGTAAACGGTACTGCTCAGAGTAACGGAACTGACCCTGAAGCAACTCAGGATATTCCAAGAGATGTGAGGCTGCTTCATCTTTTGTTAGCATCTCAGTCAATTCACCAGTATGAAGACCAAGTTCCACTGCAGCTGATGGATTTTGCTCATCGTTACACCAAAGGGGTTTTGAAGGATGCTGTTGTCTACAATGATTATGCTGAATCCTCCAATCCTCAAGGTTCGTCTAATCAAGGTCTTACGGTGGAAGATATACGGCTTGCGATTGCAGCAAGGACGCAATATCAATTCAAACCCACTGCACCCAAAGAACTTTTATTGCAGTTGGCTGCTGAACGTAATAAGAAGGCTCTACCTCAAGTAATGGGTATGTGGGGGGTTAGACTGCCGCCAGAAAAGTATTGTTTAACAGCAAAGGAATGGGATCTGAACGATGATCGTACTGGAAATTAATAGAAGGTGAGTGAAAATCAATCAGTACTACATAAAAACTACTTATTATTCCAATTTCATATCATTGGTCGCCGATATCTCGTCTGATCACGTGAACAATTCAGATCCGGAGTCACGTGTGTAGTTTGGTCGGGTAACGTGTTACGTATAATATGATATTTGGTTCGTGTGTTGATTTTTCGATAAAAACAAGAGCCAATGAGTCCCAAAATTTGCCAAAACCTATCAAACATTTGGATGGACAAGAGGACACCGTTGAATTAACAAAGAATTGAGGCATTAGGAATTTGGTATGTTCTCACAGGGATCAATTCCAGAGGTCAAAGAGGAGGTAGTTGGGTATGCATTGAGTGAACGCCGTCTTAAGATTCCTCAGTTTCAAGATTTGGGGCCGCCAGACCTAATAACTATGGTAAAATATATTCCGTCTTCTAGTTCAAGTAATCCTGAGAAGGGACATCATCATGGACCTGGGAGTGGAACGCCAAGTGGTATTGCGCAAGGGGCAGGAGAAAGTGTCGACGGTAGTGGTGGTGCTCAGATCAGTGGAGGGGCTGGTTCCGCTGACCAAGCCGCTTTGTTGACAGGATTGCATACAGGCGAAAAACTCAAGGGAGAGATTGGTACGTTTTTCTATTGTTTAGGGATTGACACATCTGATCCGACTTCAATTGCGGTTTTCTTGAAATCAATTGCGGATACGATCTCAGACACGCCTCAAGTTTGGTTTGGTAAGGTTAAGAACTTTAATGTTGCACGTATCTCATTATCTACATGGAATACTTTCCGTAAATGTGATGTTAATGTTGTTGTTCACATTCCAGGTACAGTACAAACTTATATTTTGGATTCTAGCGGCGAACAATTTCAAATGGGACCATCGCCTCAGGATCATGATTTAGTTTGGACAGAAACTTTTTTCAGTGGTATTGTACGTTCAATTATGTTGATGAAGGATAATTCTGAAGAGGGAGAACTACAGAATTTGGTTGAGACCTACATCGTTAATCCGTTAACTTCCGGAAAACTGGATAGTGTGACAGATATTTTTATTAAATTATTCCCTGTGGTTTATGAAAGAGGTATGCTACTAGGTGGACCTTGTCATGTAACGAATGTTACCAGAACCAATAACTATTTAGTGGAGACTTTAGTAGAAATTGTTAGATTGACCCGAAGTGTGGAAAAGTGTCAAGATATGCTGGAAATTTTGATTGAGAAGTATCCTGAGGCCGTGGTAATTCTTGTGCGTGTATTTTTAACCAATGACATGGAGGTAGATGCCATAAGGTTGATCAATGAAGCATTAGCATCTGAAGACCCTGATAGTGATGAAACAGAATATCCTGAGCCACCAGCATATTTGGATTACAAAGCTGAATTACTCTGTGTGGAGACGGACTTCTTAATCGAGGTGAAGAAAGATTACAAGTTGGCTGAAAAGACAGCTCAAGCCGCTGTCAATTGTTCGCCAAGTGAATTTACGCCTTGGTGTCTTTTGGCAAAGGCTTACATTCGCCTTGGTGACGTGGAAAATGCTCTACTGACCCTGAACGCATGTCCTATGACTCCATTAAAGGAAAAGTATTCTTTAAAGCGCGTTGTACCTATTCCAACAGATACCAGTTTACACCTACCATTGCCAGTCGATGTGATATTGGATGAAGTAAGTTCTTTGAATCCTCAAGATGTTCAACGTGAACATAGATCTGCAGATCCCGTTTTAGCCAATTTGGCGGCTTCTAATTTGAAATCAGTTTTCCAAGTCGCATACAGATTATTGACGGAAATTGTTAGGCTCACTGGTTGGGAAACTTTACTAAAATACAGATCAAAGATTTTTGTCATGGAGGAAGAATATCAGGGTTCTACGGACGAGTTGAACAACTCTGTTTCTGCTAAGGCAAGTTCCCCGAGCGGTGAAGAAAACGGCCAAGAGAATGATCGTTTAGAGGACCAACAACAAGACAACCATGTTTCAGAAAACGGTAGTGGTCCTGCAACTGGTGGTGCTTTATCTACCGTAAATACGAATTCCAGTGCACATTCTCTACGTTCAAAGCGTCTTTGCGAAAGGTGGCTAGACAATCTTTTCATGCTACTTTATGAAGATTTGAAGACATACACCTTATGGCAGACTGAACAATTGTATTTTGAAGCTCAGTATTCCAAATATAACAAGTTAACATTTGAATGGGAACTTTTCGGTCTATGTGCTCGCCGTTTAGGTCACTATCCTGAGGCTGCCCGTGCGTTCCAAAGAGGGTTATCTCAAAGATTTTCATCAGAATGTGCTAGAAGGTTATTAGAGTACTGTGTTAAAGAACGTCAACAAATTAGGCAACAGAGTGGTTCACCAAATACCGAATATACCTCATCTCAAATTATTACCAGGATCAATGAATTAGACAACACAATTATTGATCTATGTGTAAAGGTTTGCTGTTGGAACCATCGCTGGTACATAGAGTTCTCCATTAAACTGATAGACGCTCTTAGTGAAGTTATTCAAGATATGGGTCTCACAAAGGTTTCAAACGAAATCGCTGCGAGGTATTCTGAGCAGGTATCTCAGCTAATGAAGGACAACATGTTGGACTTTTTTTCCAACTATACTAACGGCTACTACGATAACTGATTGTAAGAATATATGATTTCTTTGTATATAATCTTATTGCGAAGAATAACAAGCTTAAACTTTTCAAGGACACATTGACTTCCTTTCTCCTTCTTCCTCGTTGATTAATTTCAGGACATATAGTCAATTGAACTCTTTTTTTTTTTTTTTTTTATCTTATTCTCATTCTTATTTTGATTCATCCTTCGTTATATATCACCAGCCTCGTCGATTTCGCGTCAACTTTTGGAAGGCGTCAAGTTCTAAAATTTAAGAACTTGAAGATCTCTACAAACATCCAATAGAAAAAAGTTGAGGGATTCAAAACAAATCAGTTCAACTAGCAAGCAACCTACTAAATATGCTTCTGTACAATCTTTGGATATGGTTGGCGGTTTTCGTAAGTTCAATATGGGCGGTAGATCTTCAAGTAGGCGATAAAGACTCGGTTTGTGCTGCGACAGCATTAATTCAACAGGGTTTGCTGGATTATTACGCAGGTTTCCAATATGGTGGTGCAATTGGTACTTTCCAGCCACCATATTATTGGTGGCAGGCAGGTGAGGCCTTTGGTGGTATGATAGATAATTGGCATTTCTGTAAGAATAACACTTTTGAAAAGTTAATACAGAAGGCTATGGTAACCCAAGCAGGCCCTCATTATGATTATATGCCACAGAATCAAACTATGGTTGAAGGTAATGATGACCAAGGTGTGTGGGGATTGACAATCATGGGAGCTGTTGAAAGAAATTTCACAGATCCTGGTCAGGGGAAACCAGGTTGGCTCGCGATGGCACAAGCGATTTTTAATGAAGTTCATGAACGTTGGGATGACAAATCTTGCGGTGGTGGTGTTCGTTGGCAAATCTTTACATGGAACAGTGGGTATAACTACAAAAACACGATTTCCAATGGATGTTTCTTCCAGTTAGCCGCACGATTGGGACGTTATACAAATAATCAAACGTACTTAGATGTTGCTGAAAAAGTATTCGATTGGTTGACAGATGTCAAGTTTGTTGTTTTAAAGGATAAAGGTAACGTTTTTGATGGTGCTGAAATCGAAAACAACTGTAGTCAAGTGACTGAATTGGAATGGACTTACAACCATGGTATCGTTCTCGGAGGATTGGCTTATATGTACAATGCTACCAATGGGTCAAGTAAGTGGGAGAAACGTGTAAAGCAAATTCTTGGTGGTGCATCTGAGTATTTCTTTCAAAACAACGTCATGTATGAAAGTGGATGTCAACACGGTGATAAGTCTAATTGTAACAATGATCAAAGATCATTCAGGAGTATATTTTCGAGAATGCTTGGGTTGACGAGTGTCTTGGTTCCCTCAGTCAGTGATGATGTGGACACTTTACTAAATTCCAGTGCTCAGGCAGCCGCCAAATCTTGCAGTGGTGGTATCGATGGACACACGTGCGGGTTAGATTGGTTTAAAGGTTCTTGGGATAACCAATATGGATTTGGTGAGCAAGTGAGTGCCCTTGAAGTCATCCAAAACACCTTAATTCACAATTCTGATCCTCCATACAAGAAAGATACGGGTGGTAGTTCTAAGGGTGACTCTGGAGCCGGTCTAAACACAACCAGTTCGAATGTCCTGCAGAAAAAACTTAAGATTAAGACCAAAGATCGCGCAGGTGCTGCAGTCATCACGGGTGTGGTTTTAATGGTAGTTGTCGGGGGGTCTGTTTGGATGTTGTTTTAATCCCAACTGGAAGGAGCAAAGAAAAGGATGTGGAAGGTTTAAAGCATCGCTGTATACTCAAATGCATCTGGAAATAAGACTGGTGCATTGCTCCTACTTCAACGACATAAACTTGACCACACTAGTTAATCTTTATCCATTATAATTATCACTTACTATAACGCGTGAATAAATCACGTGTACGCGTTATGTGCACAATACAGGACTATTGTTTATTTTTTTTTTTAACCAGCCATTTGAAAAAAAAAAAAAAAAAAAAAAGCATTCTCGATAGAAGTATAAAATAGAAAAGGGAGAAAAAAAAAGACGTAGGAAGACTGGAATTGGCTTTAAAAAGGACCTGGTAGCTAGTCAGCTACGTCTTTGTGTACCGAATCACTACTGCCTTTTAGAAAGATTCAAAGAGCTTTTGAGTACGGATGGATGCTGATTTCACCCAGATTGAAAATGAACGTCTTCCGACTCTCTACGAAGTGCTACTAAGTAAGACATCACCACCGGTAGATCTTTGGTCGTTCTACATATTTCTCTCGCAATTCCCATACGCAATTGATTTCCTTGATTTTTGGATCGATTTAATGGCGCACGTGAGAATATGTAGAGACTACGTGAGAGGCGTTAGAGAGTCTATCGAAACAAGAAATAGCGAACCAGTTATGGATGATGCGCATTCTGGAGAATCTAGTATTCTGCTAGATGCTTTGTTGAATGAAGGATATTTGGATTTTAAAAATTCTAGAAGGGTGTCACAATTCTTAAAAGGAAATGTAGAGGAATCTTCGAGGGTCTCAAGATTGTTAGATACGTTTAAACAGGATCATAGGCAAAGCACACAATCTGAGAGGGAAGCAGATGAATTTTTGGCAAGCATGGTGGATGATATGCTAAAGCAAAAGACTCAAAGGGACAAACAACCAAAGATCACAAGGAAACAATTGATTCACAATGCAACCCAGATCTGCACTCACTACCTTTTATCACCACAACAGAGCCCTCGATATTTAATTAATGTTCCGGATGAAATAAGGCTTAAAACTTTACATGCCGTACAGACCGAGCGCAGGTTTGATCCAGAATTATTCGACGAATTAAGGGACCTATCTTACGATTTTCTGGAAAAGGATTGTTTTCCCAAATTTTTGAACCATGTCGCTCTACACAATCTACATGATCAGCTGTCAGATTGGAGATTCCAAACTACAGCAGCTGTTGGGAGTTCCAAGGGAAGATCCCGCGGTAACCGATCAGCATCCCCCCTATCTACATATTCAGGTATGGGCAGAATCGCTCTGGGTCTCTGTTGGCTCGGAATTGGCTTTTGGATTGGGTACGTTTTAATATTTTTACATTACAGTAGAGCCATTCGTGTCACTACCATTGTACCATTTGGCATTGGTTGTTATTTCGCCATTTGTGGACTTTATCGGGTTGATATACTGTATTCATGGTTTGGTATAACTCAGAGGTTAATGTACGAGAAAAAATTACCGACGGAAACGGAAGAAAAATATCCAAAGAGTAAGAAAAGAGTACCGACTCTTTTTGCTCTGTTAGGTGGACGCTCAAGATTAATGCCTATTCACCATCCATTTATTAAAAAGTTGTTATTTAGGAGAGGAATGTGGTGTTTTCTAGTGGTAACGCTATTGACTGCAGTTCTTACGATTATATTCAGTTGTGTGCCAGGAAAAAGAATATGAATAAAACATTAAAAACAAAGCAATCGCTAGGTATTGGTGGTAATAAACGATCACATCACGTCTTTAAGTAAGGTTTTCGCTTCTTCTTTTTTTTTTTTTTTTTTTGTATTATTGCATAGCATTGTATTTAACATCGCAACTAGATAAAAATACCTACAACCCTGCAAAGCGGGAGGAATCGAGCAGCTCCGGTGGTTCGAACCCGGGTTTTTATATATGGGGAATGAGAAAAAGAAAAAATCAGTGATCACGTGGTCTTGATGAACATGCTCGTGTTAGCGGCAAAATGCAGAATAGCCTTTGAATTGGCTCTAACAAGATCTCGTTACAAGTGTTCCCCTTCTTCCAATTAAATACACACCGCTTTTATTGAGGTCAAATTGAGCTGGAAAATTATGAACTTCTCATAATCAATGGTTACACTTCATGATATCATCGGTGACTCATGAACGTCATTTGTGACGAAACGGTTTTTTTTTTTTCTTTTTTTCTTTTTTTTCCCTTTCTGCATTTAAAACTGAAAAAATTTCAATGCTCATCTCATCACATCTCATCAAACCTGCTTCGGATACAGAAAATATATATATTTTGTTCCAATCGATCTTCACGATTGTTCAAATTTCGAATCCAATTTTAACTCTGTCGTAAGAGGTCGTTATTGGATTATTATCTTTTTTTTTTAAACTTTTTTTTTTCTTCCTGTGTATGTTTAAGCTGTCGGAGTCTTCATACACCTGCCAAGACTATATTTCTGACCACGTTTGGAAGACCAGCGAGTTTTAGATAGAGATCCTCCTCACTACTGTAAGTGTTTGTTAGTTGCTTCTTTTCCCCTTTAAAAAAATATGTCTGAAGCTGTTTTTTCTATTAGAAACGGACCTACTTTCAAAGGTACTTCATTTGGTGCTGAGAGAGCTGTGGCTGGTGAAGCTGTCTTTACCACGTCGTTGGTTGGATATCCAGAATCCATGTCGGATCCTTCCTACACTGGTCAGATCCTAGTCTTTACGCAACCATTGATCGGGAACTACGGTGTGCCATCAACTGAAGCTCGTGACCAATTCAACCTTTTGAGATTCTTTGAATCACCTCACGCTCATGTCATTGGTATTGTTGTTGCTGAGTATGCCTATGAACACTCTCATTGGACTGCCGTGGAATCATTGGGATCCTGGTGTAAAAGAGAAGGTGTTGCTGCTATTACCGGGGTTGATACCCGTGAAATTGTTCAGTACTTGAGAGAGCAGGGATCTTCTCTTGGTCGTATCACTGTCCAAGGCCATAAAGATGCTGAGTGGGTTGATCCAATGGGTATTAATTTAGTTGCTGAAGTTAGTACGAAACAGCCATATCATGTCAGATCTCATGAGCCAAGATGCAATGTTGCCCTCATCGATTGCGGTGTCAAGGAAAACATTGTTAGATGCCTTGTCGCCAGAGGTGCTAATGTTACAGTTTTCCCGTATGATTATAGGATTCAAGGTGTTGCTCAACAGTTTGATGGTGTTTTCATTTCTAATGGGCCTGGTGATCCAAGTTTCTGTTCTTCGACCGTTTCTAACTTGAAGGAATTGTTGTCTGATGAAAAATTACACGATTTGCCAGTCTTTGGTATCTGTTTGGGTCATCAACTGTTGGCATTAGCTTCTGGTGCTCAGACCCACAAATTGAAATACGGTAACAGAGCTCATAACATTCCTGCTATGGATTTAACTACTGGTCAGTGTCACATCACTTCTCAAAATCATGGTTATGCAGTGGATGCCGTCACCTTGTCAAAGGACTGGGAACCTTTCTTCATCAATTTGAATGATCAATCCAACGAGGGTATGATCCATTCAAAGAGACCAATTTTCTCCACACAATTCCATCCAGAAGCTAAGGGTGGTCCAACCGACAGTGCCGTTCTTTTTGACAAGTACTTTCAAAACATTGAGCACTTCATGGTCAAGAAACAAGGTAATGCTAAACTAAATATTGCAACCCCAGTAACTTTAAATTTCGAGGAATTGCCAACGCAAAGAGTGCTATAAAATATCAAAAGTGGGGACATAATTTTTGACTAACTTTTAAAACGATATTGGGTTTAAAAAAAAATAAATGAAAAGAAAAGAAAAAGAAGAAAAATTGTGTTGTATAGACATCATTATTACTTTTATTGATATTATTATTTAAATTGTCAGTACTATTAGATACTTTTAATATATTATGGGATTTTTACGGTGGGTTTATTTCGTTCTCTTTTTTTTTTTTTTTTCGTCAAAGACTAAAAGCAGGGTAATGCCCTCACAGAAGAAGATCAGAAATGAAATGGCAAATGAAATTGAAATGATATCTGGATGATGAATAACTTCCTCGCGTACGCAGGAGAAAGGTATTGCTAGATTGATAATATCGAAATGATTTTTTAGATTGGATTAATAAGAGTAATACTATCAGTTTGTACATTTTAAAATTATGACGAGACAACAACAGCGAAATGATACCCATAAAAGAGACGTTTTTGGTAGGAACTATTCTTATTTGCGAAGCTGTTTACCTCACATTGGTGGGATAGAATCGATAGACCTTTATTCTCATGACTTGGAGTCTGGATATACTCCATTACATGTTACTTTAAGGCAAGGACATTTGCAAAATAGCTTTAAACTTTATAAACATTGGAAAGACGAAGTCGAATACCTTTCACATAAATTTGGGGGACATGTATTAGGACAAAAGGATAGAGAGGGTTTAACTCCATTAGAGCTATATTATTTAGATCTAGAAGGGCCTTCCAGAAGGTACCCCCGAATGTTGGGATATCGTGCCGGGGAAGTAGATGACGAATCTTTGGTTCTATGGGGTGATAAGCCGCAGGAGCAGGAGCAAAGTACCTTTGGCTCTTACATTCTAACGTGGGGAGCGAATGTTAATTACCAGTTGGGGACAGGTACTAAGGATGATCGTCAAAATATGTTCCAATTAACCACTAACCAGTTGGGAGAGCATGGGTATTTGCCTAGTACGGAGAAATTTAGACAGGTTTTTATGAGAAGGTATCATTCTTTGATATTAACTACAGATAATAGAATATTCACTTGTGGTACTGGGTCTCGAGGACGTCTAGGAAATGGAACCACGGAATCTCCGCAGCCGACATTTACTCAGGTCTGGGATTTAAAAGGTTTGGATGTGAAGATGATTGCCAGTAGTGATCATCATACTTTGGTTCTTACAGAAGACCATGCAGTTTATGCTTGGGGTTGGAATGCATACGGACAAGCAGGACAGTCTTTGGGCAAAAAGTTTGATGATAAAAATGTTAATAAAATTACTGTGCCATTGCCGAAGAGAATTAATTTTTTGGAAGGGGAGTTGACAGCATTTGTAGCTTGTTCTAAAGTTCATTCATGTGCAGCAACAGAGTCAGGTAATATTCTCATGTGGGGGCTAAACTTAGGTCAAATGGGTGGGTCTAAACCGATCCATGTGATTCCCGATTTACAATATCATAATGAGGACGGATTTATTGTGAGCAGTCCCATGATAGTCAAACTACCAAACAATCAGGTTGTTGAACAGATCGTTTGTACGGAAATGGCTACTTTTATCCGTACACAGGGAAATATTTTGCATGTTCTGAGTAATTATTCAATGAGAACTTTCAGGATCCCACTGCCGAAATCTCGTACGTATAAGGAAGTAGACGCATTTGATCATTTTACTCCTCGTGAAGTGCCTAGTGAGGTTGTCGATATGAAATGTACGAATCGATTGGGTAATAAAATTTGTTTCAGCTACAGTTGCGGTAGGATTGGTATTATCAATTGGAAGGAGGATACAATGAATATGTGGTCTAAGATGCCTAATTTTTTACCCGTGAATTTGTACTGGACTCCCAACCTACAATCGAGAAGAATTCTTGATTTTGACGTTAGCGCACAGGGTAAACTATTAGTTTGCACTGTTAGCGGTCAAGTCTATACAGTAGACGGTGTAGGTGCTCGTCCTGAAAAAATCCACAGTGGTAAATTGGAGAGTGGTAAAGCTATTAATGTTTCGTGCGATTCTTCTTTCCGTTCATTTTCTATTGTAAAAAGCGAGTTCAATGAGATTCCCATGATTTATCCTAAAGACAGTCTGTACTTCGACTTTTCTCAGTATTCACCATTGAAGGGGAAGATAAGAGATAGGCGGAATACTGTTTGGGGGATTTTGAATGAACCACAATTTCGGTATAGTGATTATTTGAGTAATCACAAATTTACCGCTGAAGTCAAGGTGGATGATAAAAATGTTCAATTACAAAAGATCAAAGACAGTGGGTCATCGTTACTTAATTTCGAAGATGCAAGGACCACGATATTATCCCAAGATGATATTTTTGAGGACGCAGATTTTGATGTGGCTTTTCTAGATGCTCAAACGGGATCAGTGATTTGTTATTGTCACAAGTTGATCCTGCAATGCCGTTGTCGGAAGTTCGTTGAGGCTATTGTAGGTTCAGGTCGATACGAGGCCAAGAATTCCGGGTTCGAATTTATGCTTCAGGGCCGTAGTAATGATGAACGAGTTTGGCGCATTGAGATCAAGGCTGATAAGGACCCAATCGATCCATTGCAAAAAGTTACGCATTTTCTTTACACGGATGAAAGGCATTTTGGACAAAGCACTTCAAAACTGCTATTTGATCTTGTAGATAATTCTCATCATTTGGCCAAGTTGCCTATTTCCTTGCAGGATCTGTGGAGTAGTGATGGTAGCGATACGAACTCAGATGTTCGCATTATTGTTAAGGATGGTGTTCTGGAAGCACATTCGTTGATTCTTTCTACGAGAAGTGCATTTTTCCAAACTCTTCTAAACAAAGATTGGGTTTCTAAAGATGATGATGGCTTTGAACTAGTTGATCTGAAACAAGTGGAGTCTGCCAGTAAAAACAATTTGGAATTTATTTTGGATTATATATATGGTATGGAGTATGAAGAGCTTTGTTCTAAACTAACACAGAGAAGTTTTATGGAATACTTACAATTCTTTTTGGAAATTTTGGAACTTTCTGACCTTTTTAATCTGGAAACATTTAAAAACTTTTTGGAAAGTGTGGTTGCCAATTACATAAATGGTGAAACAGTCATTCCAATTTTAATTAATGCTGCATATTACAATTGTCGATTGTTGTCGTTTAATTGTTGTTGGTTTCTATGTGACCATGTGGGCATGTTGTTCTCTAAGGAAAATATTGAATTGGTCAACCAACATTTTGATTTACAGATATGGCAATTGTTAGAGGCAGTCCTAAAGGATATGAGAAGTTCTGCAGTTATTTCCCCCGATGGCAATAATCCGTGGTACAGCAAGAAGAACTTTGATTGGATATCTTTGTTTTGTAACAATATTAAAGGATTTAACGACCGTTTCATAGATCCTAAACATAAATTTGTTCCAATTTTTGATCTAAAATTGCCAGAAGTAGAAGCTAAACAGAGGACCAAATCTTCCAACAGAAGGGCTTCTTTGGTGCATACTACCAATTCGCAACAGAAGAGTCGAAAGAACTCTTCTGTTGCTAGTGAAAGAATTGAATTAAGAAGACCCTCCCATTCAGAGATTGAAAGAAGAAATGCTTGGAGAGACTGTTCTGATGATAGTGCTATCGATGATACCGATGACTTCACTGAAGTTATGAAGAAGCCAAGGCGCAGGGTTTCGTCGAGACCTTCAGATTCAAGCTCTGAATTGAAATCTGAACCAAAGCATCCAGTGGCAACAGACCAAGTTCCAAAAGTAGGTAGTAAAGTTTTGGTCCATTCTCCCCAGGAAGAATCCAGTGCAGATCTACCGTCTTTACTTCCTGTATCTGAGAATTCTTCGAGTAGTGGTTCTCCTGTGGTAGATCCTTCCGTAAAGATGAGCGGTTCATTTAAGAAAGGTTCTCAAAAACAAAGAATGAAGCTCACAGTCTTGGAAGACGAAAAAACAAAAGAGCAGCAAGTTTGGAAAAACCCCTCTTGGGGTAGAGCTTCACAACGTCCTTCTAGTTCTTCTTCCTCTTCTAAAAGCAATTTACCTTCTCTTTATGATAGTAATTCAAATGTTTCTCTCAATGTGAGTAAAAAGGAAAAGAAGAAAACCCATCAGTTAGCTCCTAATGCTGAATTTGTTAGTCATGGTAACCTGGGGGGCATTTCCCCGTATCTACAGAAATCTGCCATCAAACAAACAAGTGCAGCCATTGAACCTTCTCCTCTAAAAGATTCTATCCCGGCTTCAAATTCTGCAACTGGTGCTTCTACTCCGACAATGACACTAGAAGAGAAGCTAGCAGCGCAGCAGTTCGAGAAGTGGTTTGCAGAACAATCTAAAAATGTTCAGAAACAGTTAAACAAGAAGAACAAAAACTTGGCTCGAGAACTTGACGTTGTATACAATGCTGCCCAGACGTTGCCGGATTTTGTCGAGAATCGTGAAGGTAACACTAAAAGAGGGAAGAAGAAATTGAAATTGAAATTTTAGAGCACCCAAATGCGGAGATAGCTGTCTGTATGTCTAATGTTCATAATTTAATATCTTAATACTGTATATTTTTTGCATTCATCGCGTTTTACGTCATATATACCTTGAAGGCGGGCGGTCTTTTTTTAAAGTAATATAGATGAAATTTTTTGAAATATAAAAAAGGATTACAAGAGATGTTTATTTTTGAAAGTACTTTAATATACAAGAATTATCATTGAAAATCTGGGAAAGCCTTGCTCACATCTAAATCAAGAGGGAACGGGACTTTACCTTTTTTTTTTATCTTCCTTTCCAAATTGTTCAACTTGTTTTATTAATTTCCTACAAACCTTAACTTTTGCCTAACTACTTAAACTTTGTTGGAAAGAATTTGTGAAATTTGAAAGAGTACGTTGATGCAATTAAGATGAGCGAAGATCAAGAGGTATGTACTTGATATTAGATCGATTAGAATGCTGCTTACCTTCTTTTTTGGCGGCACGCTCACTTCCTAAGGCTTATGATACTAACATGGTGCAATTTGTTATTAGAAACCGCAAGCAATCCAGGAGAGACAACAGAACGATGTTGTTAGGGATGATGAATATTATGAAAGGAGGAAGAAGCATTTTCTATTAGATGAGGACGCCAGAAATGCAAAGAAAAGAGATAAGAGTGATACTTACAAGCGGTTTAGGCACCTATTAGGGCTCACGGATCTCTTCCGCCATTTTATTAGTATTAGAGCCAAACAGGACAAGAATATGCAAAAATTGTTGAAAGGTATCGACGAAGAACATAAGAGAAGAAAATATGGCGATAGTGTATCACGTCATTCAAGAAAAAGTGAGAAGGAGGAAGATGCAGAGCTGATTGCAGATGAGGAAGAAGATGGCCATGATAATTTTGAAAACGAAGATTATGTGACTGAAACCCCATGGTACATTAAACATGGTAAGTTAAGAGATTATCAAATCCAAGGTTTAAATTGGCTAATCTCATTACACGAACATAAATTGTCTGGTATATTAGCAGATGAAATGGGACTTGGTAAGACGCTACAAACAATTTCATTTTTAGGCCACCAGAGATATGTGAAGGGTGTAGAGGGTCCATTTTTAATTATAGTACCTAAATCTACCTTGGACAATTGGAGAAGAGAATTTGAAAAGTGGACCCCTGAAGTCGATGTTTTGGTTCTACATGGTGATAAAGATGAAAGACGTGTTCTTTTACAGGAAAGAGTCTTGGGAGCTAGATTTGACGTTTTAATTTCATCTTATGAGATGGTTATCAAGGAGAAAAGTATTTTGAAAAAAGTTGCGTGGCAATATCTAGTTATTGATGAAGCTCATCGTATCAAGAATGAACAGAGTACTTTGTCGCAGATTATTAGGTTGTTCTATTCAAGAAATAGATTGCTGATTACTGGTACACCTTTGCAAAACAATTTACATGAATTGTGGGCGCTCTTGAATTTCTTATTGCCAGATGTCTTTGGTGATTCCGAGGTCTTCGATGACTGGTTCCAGCAGAATAACAGTGAACAAGATCAAGAAACCGTGATACAGCAACTGCATACGGTGTTAAGTCCCTTTTTATTGAGAAGGATAAAAGCAGATGTGGAAAAATCACTGCTCCCGAAGGTGGAAACGAATCTGTACGTTGGTATGACTGAAATGCAAGTCCATTGGTATAGGTCACTATTGGAGAAAGACATCGACGCCGTTAATGGTGTGGTTGGAAAACGTGAAGGAAAGACAAGATTACTTAATATTGTAATGCAATTAAGAAAATGTTGTAATCATCCTTACCTTTTTGAAGGAGCTGAACCTGGTCCACCTTACACTACTGACGAGCACTTGGTCTATAATGCTGGCAAAATGCTTGTTCTTGACAAATTGTTAAGGAAAATGAAAGAAAGGGGGTCTCGTGTATTAATCTTCAGTCAAATGTCAAGATTGCTTGATATTTTAGAAGATTATTGTTATTTGAGAGACTATGAATATTGTAGGATTGATGGTTCTACTGCCCATGAAGATCGTATTGAAGCCATTGATGAATTTAATAAACCTGATTCGGATAAATTCGTGTTTTTACTAACTACCCGTGCTGGTGGATTAGGTATTAATTTAGTGACCGCTGACACCGTGGTTTTGTACGATTCTGATTGGAACCCTCAAGCCGATTTACAAGCAATGGATAGGGCTCATAGAATTGGTCAAAAGAAACAGGTCAATGTTTACAGGTTCGTCACGGAAAGTGCCATCGAAGAAAAAGTTATTGAACGTGCTGCACAAAAGTTAAGATTGGATCAGTTGGTTATACAACAAGGCACCGATAAAAAAAGTGCAAATCTCGGTAATTCGAAGGACGATTTGTTAGATATGATTCAATTCGGTGCTAAGGATGTTTTTGAAAAGAAGTCTAACACCATTAATGTTGAGGATGATATTGAACAAATTTTAGCCAAAGGTGACCAAAAGACCAAGGAATTGAATGCTAAATATGAGTCCCTGGGTTTAGATGATTTACAAAAATTCAATGATATGGAAAATCACTCCGCATATGAATGGAACGGTAAAAATTTCCAGAAGAAGTCGGCGGATAATACCATTGAGTGGATTAATCCATCTAGAAGAGAAAGAAGAAGAGAGCAACAAACTTACTCTGTCGATGATTATTATAAGGAAATTATCGGAACCGGTTCAAAGAGTTCAAAAAACAATGCTAAATCAACACCACAACCCAAGACTTTCCGCCCACCAAAGATGATCCATGGTCAGGATTTTCAATTTTTCCCCAAGGAATTGGCGCCACTGCAGGAGAAGGAACAATTGTCCTACAAAAGGAAAGTTAATTATAAAGTTACTTCATATGATATAACAGGTGCGGCTGGTGCATCTGAATCTGAAGATGAGGATGAGGATGAAGCCAAGGACGTTTCTGATGAAACTAAGCAAAAGATTAAGGATGAACAGGAAAAGATTGACCAAGCTGAGGATTTTACAGAAGAGGATGAAGCTAAAAAACAGGATTTGGTCTCGAAAGCGTTCACGACTTGGAACAAACGCGACTTGATTGCTTTAATTAATGCATATGCAAAATATGGTAGGGATCGTACGGATTTGGTTCACAAGTCTATAGATTCTAAAACACCAGAAGAGGTCGATGAATATGCAAGAGTTTTTTGGGAAAGATATAAAGAGATCCATGGATATGAGAAATATATGGCAACTATTGAAAATGGTGAGAAGAAAAATGAGAAACTGAAATACCAAGAAGCACTATTGAGGAGGAAAATTGGACAATACAGATATCCTCTATATGAGATGTCAATTCAATATCCCCCAAATAATGCAAGGCGAACTTATAATACAACAGAAGATAAATTTATCCTTTTGACCATAAGTAAATATGGACTTTTTGCAGACAAACTGTATGAAAAGTTGAAACAAGAGATTATGACCAGTAACCTATTTGGCTTTGATTGGTTTATAAGGACGAGGACAGTACATGAATTATCAAAAAGGTCGAATACACTGTTAACGTTATTGACAAGGGAATATGAAGCACCAGAGTCCATGAAAAAGAAAAGGAATAGAACTGTTACTAGGGAAGAAACGCCAGCTTCACATAATGGCAATGACACTATGACACCAGGGATTCCAGTTCCTCAAAGTGATGACCATATAGAAAAGAAAGCTAGACTTCATCAGGAATGAATTGTGATGTAACATATTTAAATAGAAATAAAATAGACTTTAAGGAAAGGTACCGTAAATTGATTTATATTTATCATTAACTATTTCCAGAGGGCAGTGATTAATTTGCAGTTGCAATGCACAATTTCAGGAACAAAACAAAAAAAATAAACAAGACTGTTCCAAGAATACTTACGAAAGACGACAAAAAAAAAAAAGATAAACCGATTTCTATTTAGAGGACCCGTCTTCCAATTTCTGTCTTTTCTTCTTGGGCTTCACTTCATCTTGTTTTATAACGGATTCATTTCTGGGCAGAGAAGCGCGCATACGAGAATATTTCTCTAAAGCAGCTTTATCTTTCAATACACTTTGTGCTGCTTTCAAGCCGGCAATCTTGATATTTCTTCCTTCACCCGAACCTAATACTGTACCGTCACCAATTCTACATTCGACTACAGTGTTTGGGTCGGTATTAGAAGGTCTCTTTACAGTTATGTAATGTAAATTCAAAGCAGCAAACCCTATTAACGAATATAATTGCCTTTTAGCGTTAAGATCTAGGTGTTCCGTAGACTCTAATCCCACATCTTTAACAGTAACTTCTTCTATAACTGGCTTGGCTAATTTACTGAGCCATTTTCTTACTCTAGGCATGTTATGCTTAGGATCATCCTCGATTAAACCACCAATGTAAGCTTCAAATACATCTGCATATAACTTACGTTTACCTTGTTGGAAGTTCGCATTTTCCTTGTTCAAATCGAAATTGGTTCTCAATTTCTTATCCAAGCCATACATGAACGTCCATTCCTTGAGTCTTTCATTACTAACAAGAGTCATCCTCAGTTTAGACAATTGTCCTTCAGTATATCTTGGAAACTTATTAAAGATAATCATCGTCATAACGGTGTTTAAAACAGAATCACCCAAAAATTCTAATCTTTCATTATGTGCCTTGATCATTTCAGATTCTTTCAAATACAGTTTGTCCTTAATGGTGGATTTGTGAATAAATACTCTTGCCCTGACTGCGGGATCTTTAATTTCTGGTAACTTAGGGGGCCATTTAGAATGCTTAGTATCTTTGGCGGTTTTCACAGGATCATAGCTCTCTTCATCATCATCTTCATCATCATCTACATCATCCTCTAAATGACTTGGTCGAATCACTTCATTTGAAAGTTTCTTTATGTCTTTATTCGTCAGTTCACTAAATATAGGATCTTCACTAGACGGATTTTGGTTGAATTTGGACTCATATGTACAGATTTCTTTGAGAATCGGTACTTTGTCGAGATCGTCCATAGATTTCAGTTCAGACGCCATCTTTAGCTTATGACGGGAAAGTGCTGGTAGTATTTGTACCGGTATTTCATCTGGTTTTTTCAAGGCCTGGTTATAAATCTTTAAATTAGGAGAAAGTACAATAATCCGTTGATATGATTCCACAAATTTAGTCACTGCATGTTCTAACTGTATCATCTGAGAATATTGATACACAAAATCCTGATCTTTAGCATCTACATTGCTTAATTTGTCCATGGAGCCACTGGAGACCTCCTGGTCTTTCAGTGCACCTCTCTTTCCATTTGAAGACATGTTTCGAAGATTTCAAAGCTCAATTAACACCTGCAATGATTATTAACTTGAACTTATGGTATCACTCGTCGTTAATTCTTAAAACTTTCATGAAGTTTAAATGGTTTCTTCAATGACAGCGTTATTAGATTGAAAAATTTTGAACAATATGCGATGAGCTACAGCCGCATGTATATGCAAAATAATTCATTACAAGAAATGAAACTTACTAAAAGGATTTATTGAGTCAAATCGATATTTAATGAACATTGAAACCTTTTAGATCGCAAAAGGTCTGGTCTTTCACCAGCTTCAAGTTTTCGGAAAGCTTATCTTATCGTTCTATAATAAAGGAAATATGCGTCCCGATAATTTCGATACGAGAGGATCATGAATCATATAAAGCAGAATCAATTGATGGTTTCCACACCAACCTTTCCAAAGGATAAGAGGACCAATCCATATCTCCATGTTTATCTACGACTTAGTTATCAAGAATGCTATAATTTGTACAGCTAGTGATTTGTATCCGGCTGACATTGGTGTACATGATGGTAAAATAGCTGCTGTAAGTGGTAGTATTGATTCTAAGCTTGCCAGCGAGGTACTTGACGCTGAAGGAGGTATTGTAACTCCTGGTGGTGTAGATGCCCATGTCCATGTCGAAGAACCCATGAAGCTCATGGGTGATGTAATCGACACAATGGGTACGGTAACAAGAAGTGCCGTTGTTGGTGGGACTACGACTGTGATTGCATTTGCATCACAGGATGCTAAGCTGACAGGCTCCAAAGCGCTTTCTGACTCTGTTGCAAAGACCATTGAATTCTACGAGAAGGAAACTCTTTATTGTGATTACGGATTACATTTAATACTTGTTAAAGTGGAGAAGGAACCATCAAATGGATGTGATATATTGAACACACAATTGTCCAACTTGTACAATGAAAGAGGTGTTAGTAGTGTGAAAATCTTTATGACTTATCCTGGACTACAGATGTCAGATTATAGCATCTTGAACATCATGCATGCTGCCAGACAAAATAGTATTACTACCATGGTTCACGCAGAAAACGGTGATATAGTGAAGTGGATGACTGAATCACTCGAAAGTCAAGGTTTAATTGAACCCTATTACCACGGTATTTCAAGACCAACGATTGTAGAAGGTGAAGCTACCATTAGAGCTATAACCCTGTCAACTATGATGAATACACCACTTCTGTTTGTACATGTGTCTTCGCCTGAGGCTGTAGATGCTATAAGAAAAGCTCAAACTATGGGTATTAAGATTTTTGCAGAAACTTGTCCACAATACTTAATTCTATCAGATGTGGATACCAAGTGTCATGATGGTCACATAGACCCTTTTGAAGGAGCCAAAAACGTTTGTTCACCGCCTTTAAGGGAAGAACATGTAAAAGAATGTCTTTGGAAAGCCATGGACAACGGGACCTTCACGATTGTAAGCTCCGATCACTGTGCGTATCTTTATTCCACCAAACACAGTGGTAAGCACAATGCTTTTAATCATAGCAAAAATGGGCAATTCAGATATATACCCAACGGAATTCCAGGTGTATGTGCCAGAATGCCATTGATATTTCATCATGGGTGTTTGGATAAAAAGTTGTCGTCCTTAATGAAATTTGTTGAGCTAAACTGCACCAATCCCGCCAAGTTGTATGGTTGCTATCCCCAAAAGGGTGCCATATTGCCTGGTTCTAGTGATGCAGATCTTGTAATATGGTATCCTGATCAAGACCAAAGAGGGCGAGTAAAGATCAACAATGAAATGATGCATCATTCCTGTGACTACACTCCTTATGAGGGTCTAGGAGTGAAAAACTGGCCTAGGTATACGCTTGTACGTGGAAAAATAGTTTTTAAAGAAGGCCATTTGGTTACTAAACATGCCAATGGATATTACATTAAGAGGAAATCGACGAGCGTCCCCAGCGCAAAGTGGGTCAATGAGTGGAGACCTACTTATGACCTCACCAAATAGATGAAATATTCTTCTACATTTTTTTTCAGAATTTGAATTTTTCGATATGATCTTGCTTTTCATCCTGCTCAGA
Source organism: Zygosaccharomyces gambellarensis (assembly GCA_030571545.1). Lineage (NCBI taxonomy): Eukaryota > Fungi > Ascomycota > Saccharomycetes > Saccharomycetales > Saccharomycetaceae > Zygosaccharomyces > Zygosaccharomyces gambellarensis. The sequence goes on from JAJLXU010000024.1 coordinate 23,006, forward strand.
AGTCCCACTTTGTTTTGGTGATTTTTCAGTCTCTTGACTGTTGTCTGGTAGGGTATATACGGTCCTGGAACCCGTAGTCTCGGCACCAGCATCTAATCTTTTCTCTTCGATCACCGTATACAATGGACGAGTGTCTTCATCGTTTTCATTTTGGACAGGATTCCTCTTAGTTTCAATAGGTGCCTCGATGGGCTTAGTACCATTATCCTCCTGATCTCCTTTCAAATCCGTACCTTGCTCGATGGGTTCCTCCGGCTCCTCTCCGATATTTTCTTGTTCTGGTTCATCCAACAGAATCATTTGACCAAAGTATTTAAACTTTTCCTTTTGGTCTTTTTCTGTTGATAAAGTGCCATATGTATCACCTTTTAAGTTTTCAATTCCCCAATTCAGACCTGCGACTTTCAAATTTGGATAACTAGGCGGCATTCCAGCATTTTTCATTTTCATACACCAAGGAGGTAGTTGACCTTCACCTAAATTCATAATTGATCTCATTTCAGTACTTAGTTTTCCTGGTTTCTTGTTCCTAACCAATTTTTTCCATTGTGCTTCTTCATAAAGGTTCCTTCCTTCGTAGTATAAATCACCAAATGGTAACAAAACATCAGGCTTCCAATTATTTCCCAATTTAAAAAACACGTCGTGAAGCTTCTTGTAATCCACATCGAGTGTACCCATCTTTGGCTGAACTCGGGCCCTGGCAGTTTCTTTGAGCGTGGAATCCTTGGTATCCTCTGGCATGACCTGTCTCATCTGTTCGATATCAGTCTCCTTAATAATTTCTGGCAGCTCAAATGGTCTTTTCTCCAAAAATGAACGACCTGCTAAATATTCCTTCCTGTTTTGCCAATGCGATGGTACTTGCACCATATTCTTTGAAGATTTAATCGATGCTTGCAAATAAGGATATTCAGCATCACGATCATACCATTCAATAACCTGGGGATATGGTACTGACCTTTTCAATTCATATAACGCCGGCTTGGAAGCTTTTCGCAGTTTTCTCCTCGATAAAGGCTGGTTTTCTCGACTATCATTATCTAATTCGTCAACTTCCTCAACCGTAGGTGGTATTTCCCCTGGTTCAGCATCATCGTAATATACAACAACCTGATTTGAGGATCTATCAACCTCAGGAGCTTGAAATTTCTCAAACAGTGGTTGGAACTGTTTTTCTAGTTTGGATTCATCATACTTGGCCTCTCCACCAGTTTCTCTATGATGAGCTCTTCTAGAATCCAATAACTTGGAAATTTCGACCTTTCCCTGAGGGTTAGACTTTTGATTCCTACTTGAATGCCTTTTGCCCCTTCTACCCATGATAAACCGATAGATTCTGTACTTATCGACTGACTCTTGACACACTTCGAATGTATTAACGAGATAAGTTGTACTTTTCATCGCGATGAGTTAGTTGATACTTATTTAAAATATACAAAATGCAAAGAGTAAAAAAGATACCAGACCTTATCTCTCATAGCTCCTGGTAGTTCTGAATAGAACTGTTTGACTGAGTTTTTGTAGTGAATCTTGATTATCGAAAAAGCAAGGCAATTCTGGATAGCTTCTCCAGGTCAATGCTCTGAAGAGAACCAGATGCTATGCATTGGGGGTGGAAATCGTCGGCTGCACTCCCTTTGAGAAGAAGAAAATTTATCTTTCTATTAATGTATTGAGTTTTGATTGAATCATACACATGTCTTGGACACATAGCATCATTCCAGAGTCTTTATCTTACTTTCCACTACTCTCATACTCTTTTCAAATTTGTCGTCATTGCTTTGGAGGGAATTCTCTAAATCCTTCAGGCACTTTTCGATATCACTAGTCAATTCAAATACAGTAACTGTATGTTCCTGGCTGTCGTCTTGCTCCACAGCAGTTCTTCTAGTTGAACTCGACGAAGAATCGGTTAAAGGTGCCTGTTCTTCCTTGTTATAAGATTTATGGACACTGGTAGTACTCATTACGAAGTTGGGAGTATCTTCTTGATGTGTTTGAGACTGTTCTCTGGTAGTTCTCTTGTGTTACGGTTTGAAGCACCTTATTGAAGATTATTTTCCAATTGATATTAGTGATGACCTACCAATGTTAAAATTAAAATCATCAATAGAACAATGCTGAACCCAATAATATGGAAACGATTCTCAAGCAATGGCGCTATATTACAGTTCATTAGAAATAATCAGGAAATTTCCCATTCAACTGTTTTCCAAGGAACGCTTTACGAGCATACAGTTATGAGAGAGTTAGGTGAAAAACTACACATGGTTGAATTGCAAAGAATTGGTGGTTCGAACGATCGTGGTATAGATATTAGAGGCAGATGGCCACTCGATTTTGTTTTCGATCGAGTAAGAAAAGTGGTTTCGCTAGAGGAAGTTCCCAAGAGAGATAAGATTCATGGCACTGCGTTAAAGCCCTTGAGACGCAAATTCGATGAAAAGAGCGGTCAATTGGAACCGTTGAAGGTCCTTGTCCAATGCAAGGCCTTTAATTCGTTAAAGGTGTCACCCAAGGAATTTAGAGAACTCGTAGGCACATTTGCGTCGAATGTACCTGATACACAGAGAAATAGTACTGTAATCATGATGTGTTCTCCGAATCTACTCACGAAAGAGGGTCTCAATCTCATAAATACTGTGAAATTACCGTTGGTCTACCTTAGGATTGAAATGTTAAAACGAATAAGCGACGGCTATGATTTGCTGAACTCGGGAAGACTACTGAACTACTACGAGAACGGTTATGCAGCAGCACTCCTGCAGGGATGTGGTATCAAGGAGTGGTTGAATCTGTCCCTATATAAGCTTTGATAGATTAAAATACTAGTTTTATTGTTAAGTCGGACTTTGTACATTTAGTTGATCATCACAGGTAGAAAATCATGAATGAGTACTCTTGACAACAAGACGTTATTTGTAATGAAGGGTGTGGTTTTCCAAACAGCTAAAGAAAACCCTTAAATCTAAGAAAGCGATACTGTGAATTAAAGAGTTCGAAGTAGCATACAAACTTCCCTTACTTCTTTTACTATAACTTATACGTATACACAATAGCCGCCCTAAATCACTTTACAAACTCCGAATAAAAATTCTGATGTCCGAATTCCAGGGGTTTGTCCGAGTTGTAAATGTCCGAATATACCCTATATGTCCGAATAAAGACCTAACTTTTTAAAATTGTGCCCTAAGAATCTTGAAATTTTTTTTTTTTTTATCTGTATTAAGTTCTCTAAACAAGATTAAAGGTTGCTTTTCCCAAAAGATAAGTCAATTCATCTGATTTAGAAGAAAAGAAAGGCATACAACACTTTTCAATCTGGTACAATAACAGCGGTAGAAGACGCTAAATTAATTTTACTCAAGTCTGCTGTATTACAGCTTTGAAAATTATTGAATAAACCCATAATGTCATCACCACCACCATATGAATTAAAGAAGAAGCCGATCTCGTTTTCTAACATTTTGCTCGGTGCTGGTCTCAACCTAGCTGAAGTTTCAACATTGGGACAACCATTGGAAGTGACCAAGACTACTATGGCAGCACATAGAAATTTTACCTTTGCACAAGCCATTAGACATGTGTGGTCACGTGGTGGTATATTTGGATTCTTTCAAGGTTTAATTCCTTGGGCATGGATTGAAGGCTCTACTAAGGGTGCAGTACTTTTATTTGTATCCGCAGAGTCTGAATATCGTTTCAGAAGACTCGGTTTGAACAATTTCTTTGCAGGTATAATGGGCGGTATCACCGGTGGTCTTGCTCAAGCGTATTTGACAATGGGATTCTGTACGTGTATGAAAACTGTAGAAATTACGAGAAGTAAAGCAGCAGAAGTAGGTATTCCATCGTCCACATGGCAGATCTTTAGACAAATTTATCAAAAAGAAGGTATTAGAGGTATTAATAGAGGTGTTAACGCCGTTGCGATCAGACAAATGACCAACTGGGGATCAAGATTCGGTTTGGCACGTTTAGTAGAAGAAGGTCTGAGGAAGGTGTCAAATAAGAGCGCTGATGAGAGATTGTCTGCTGTTGAAAAAATTGCGGCTTCTGTTGTTGGTGGTGGGTTATCGGCATGGAATCAGCCAATTGAAGTTGTTAGAGTGGAAATGCAATCGAGAACTCACGATCCAAATAGACCAAAGAACTTAACTGTCCCTAAGACTTTAAAGTATATCTATCAAACCAATGGTGTGAAGGGTCTTTACCGTGGTGTGACTCCACGTGTAGGTTTAGGTGTCTGGCAAACAGTCTTTATGGTAGGTGTCGGTGATATTGCAAGAGAATTCGTGGCCAAATTAACCGGTGAAAAACCAGCATCTAAGCATTAATCGATTACTTTTTTTCTTTCTATATGTATTAGCATAAGTACAAACAATAATATAATAATGAACTACTTTTACAAACCCATCTTCTCTATTAAAACAATTCCGTTTTAAATTTAAAGTTAGTTTACACTAGTGATCTTGAACCCCATTTATCATAACCATAAAGTCCACCGAGCGTCATTGATAAACCGACTAACTGGATAAAGTTTAGCTTCGACTCCCAAATCAAAGCCACTAAAATAATAACGATACGTTTCATAATGTTTGCAACACTGTAATTAACTGACGACAACATACCAATTAACTGAAATGCTAAGAGAGCTTGAAGGAAGTGAGCAAACCCATGTAACAGGATTAATGAGCCAACCTTACCGCTTAAGTCCCTGAAAGCGCTCTGATGTTGAGAAAATTCATTAGTTAGAAATGGCGGTAGTGTTAACAAAAACCCCATACAAGAACAGTAAAACAAAATAGTGATCTTATCGATTTGTAATGGCGAAACTTCTTTCTTCTTCAAAGTAGTTGGTGATGTCGAAGGTAAAATCCCTCTGTTACGTTTAACCGTTAAGATTCCCTTCGCAAAAATATTTTGGGAGACGAAGATCAACATTGATAATAATGCGAAAATGAAACCGGACCCCATCTGAATATTTTTGTTCTTGGACCCGTTTGGTGCTTTACTGCCATGGGTTGCCCAGCAAGTTACCATGACCCCCAATATCAAGGGGATTAACGTATAATAGGTCATCGAATTATATTGTCTACCTTGAAATAATCTGTAATATCCAACCGTGATAATTGGGGAAAGTGCCTTTATAGAATGAACCAATGAGACTGGTATCAATGAAGTTGCCTTATGAGTACTAATATGTCCAACAAACTGGAAAATACCCATGGGAAACGTTGTCATCAAAACAATCTTACATGGTACCAAAAATCTGCCCAAAATCGCTTCTCTAAAATTACCATTTAAATACCATGGTAATATACCCTCAGGGAAATTCGAACATGCTTTAGCCAAGCTACTTGACTGTAAATGTGGTCTTTGTAGATGGTTAACTAATGTAATGAAACCTATGCATAATAATCCACTTGTCAAAAACTGCAACTCTGTCAATGCTACCGGATGAGTAAACTCTTTCAAAATACCCTTGGAAAGATTACTGGAAATCGATGAAGTCACATACCAAATCAAACATATGGCTGTAACTTTAATGTCCACCTCCGGTAAATACCCCTGAATGTCTCGTGGGAATAAATCTACAACTTTTTGCTTGAAAAAAGCACCACGATTCAAAGGTGTTTCACCCTTTGCAACGAGCTTAGGTCTACCCAGTAGACCTTCTGGTTTTTTCGGCAGCGTAGACTCTTGGTCATGCAAGTTACTATGAACCGATAATCTTCTGTGGGTGGTACTTTGCGTAGTAATCATGGTAACAGCGATATTGGCGGCTGTACTAAAACGAGAGGAAAGAATATCAATCTCTGTACTAGCAGAGAAATGCAGAAATGGTACTCAGAATCTTGAAGAAACTAGTCAAAAATAAGTCAAACTAGTATCTTAACAATCAGGAAAGAAAAACTCAAAAGAAAAAAAAATTTTTGAAAAATGACAATAACCGAACAGTATATGAGACGAGAATTTGAATTCTAGAAGGCCTGTTGACGCCAATAAGTTCAAATAATAGTAATCGTCTTTTATTTTTATTATGTTCGTTGTTTGTTTGTTTATTTTTCGGTGAAAAAAAAAAAAAAAAAAATTCCCAGCCCATCGCAACCAGAATAAAAAATTGAAACTCTTAAAGGTAATTGCTTATTGGGCTGGATGGCTGGATTGGAAGCTGGTTTCTCTAATTGGGATGTAAGCCTACTCAGGCGACGCTCAATTTCCTTTTCAGAAACGGTAGCTCATTTTAGTCCGTAATTCCATTACGATTATAGTTCGAATTCTCTCTCGGTGGTATTACTTTCTTGGCTTCTTCTTGCTTGCAATTTGGATTCAAATTTTTCTCTTGTCCTTTTGCTGCTCTTTGTACCGTGGAACTTCTGTGAAAGTTTCTTGTATGCTTCCTTTGTAGTCAATGGGATACCCCTTTCATCTTTGTATACTAGGTTAATCTCAGGGTTATATCCTTGACTAACGTCATTTGAAGGCAGAAGATCCTTTTCTCTCAAAAAGTGAAGCGTTGATGCCAGTCCAGTAGAGAAATCTGGAGTTTCTGTTTTTTCAAGAATGGAAAGGGATTGCTCAACTTTTCCCTCTTGCTCTCGAGATAGAAACCCTTGTTCTTGTGTCTGTTCCTGTTCTTCTCCCTTGTCAGGACGGACTATATTTGCTTTGAGGGATTCTAGGAATTGTACGTTTTCATCAATGACTAGATTTGAGTTCTTGTTCAATTGTGAAAGGTTGAGAGATCTTTCTTGTCTTTCTAATTTTTCTCTTTGGATCTGCTGTGCAATTTCCTGTGGTGTCTGTATTTTATTTCTGAGTAATGGTCTGGATGCCACTGCTATTGGTTCTTGCATTTCTTCCAAAGCTTCATCCTCATCAACTAATTGTACTGGTTGAATCTTAGATGGCAACTTGACCCTTGACTTAACGTCTCTCTTGCTTCTTTTCTTAATCTTGATGGGCTGAAAATCTGTGGGAGATTCATCATCCTCAAAACCACTATCTTCATTAAATTCTACCTTTGTTTTACCGTGAGTAGTATCGCTGGGTGTTGGATCCTGCTCTTCCTCAATTTTATTTTCACCACCTACTACTACTACTGAATTGTTTTTACCCGCTGACTGCTCATGGCGTTCTAACTCAAAACTTGATAGCTGCGAAGGCTTAAACTTTCTGTGCTTATTCAAATTTCTCAATCTCACATTTTGAAGATCCCTTTGAGATTGAGCCAGTTCTGAATTCTCCAATATATCATTACTATCATTTTCATCATCTATTGACTGCTCTTTGAGTGTGAGTACAACATCGTTTTTGGAATCTAACTCATTAATCCCATGTGAAACCTTGAGGGATTGTGGTTCATCTTCCGGTTCATCCTCATGTATCACTTTGATTGGTTTGTGTCTCTTTTTAGTCCCAATCTTACTTAACCAATCTTCATCATCTTGTTCAGAGTCATTCACAGTTGAGTTGTTCTTCAAAGACGCTAGTCTTTTACGCAAGCTTGCAACCTTGTCACCAGCCATAAACTGGAATCCATCATCAATTTTGGCCCCTTTAGACTCTTTCTTCCTCTGTTGGACATGAGGCTTCTTTTGTTCAGATTTAAACTCAGGTTCGATGGGTTTCAAACCGAGCTGCCTTCGAATGACATTCGTCTCTTCAAGAGAGAGGCTTACTTCGTCAGCCATTCTTTCACTATACAGGTGGGATTTAACCTTTCTCGATACTACTTTGATCTAGACAACAGTATTTATGTTAATGGAGCACATCGCCGCATGTTAAATTAACTTTCGCATATTAAGATATCACATGAATAATAAGCATACACAACTCACTATACCATTAATAATTAGTATAACCTGTATTTATTTAAGAAAAGGCAAAGCAGTCATGTACCGACTAGCATTCACTTAATCAATAATTTTTTTTTTTTTTCGTTTTTTTACTTCTCTTTCATTCTTGAATTTTGTTCACTATTTTACAGAAAAATCAATTTAATCTCTATGAAGTCATCTATTTGCTCTTTTCCTTCTTAGATTTCTTTTCCTTCTTTTCTTTCTTTTCCTTCTTATCTTTCTTTGATTTCTTAGATTCCTTAGAATCTTCCTCATCTTCATCTCTCTTTCTCTTCTTTTCTTTCTTTTCCTTCTTTTCCTTCTTCTCCTTCTTCTCCTTCTTGTCTTTCTTTTCTTTTTCTTCTTGCTCAGATTCTTCATCGTCAGAATCAGCTTCTGCACCAGCAGCTGGTGCTGCAGATGCAGTATCAGCATCGGCGTTGTAAGCTCTAGCTTCTGAAATTTCTACTTTCTTGGCTTCACGTACCACCTTTGGTGTTGTTCTCAAATCTCTGCCTTCTAATTGTGAAAGTCTGCCTTCCACCTTAGATCTAGATTCCAAACCTACATCACCAGAATCATCTCTATCTTCTGCTAAGGCATCATAACGTAGGGAAACAGCAGCCTTCGCGGCAAGCACTCTTGCAATTTTACCCTTGTTCTTACCAGTGGCTTGACCAACTAATGATGCATGGTATAACAACCCATACTTGGGGGTATCGTGCTTTGTCTTTAAAGCTCTGAAAAGTGCCTTTTCAGCACCCAAAATTTGAATAGTAGATGCAGGGGACTTTGCCAACGAAACTAGAGAACCAGCATGTGAAATTAGTCTAGCACCAACCAATTCACCGACCAATTGGGTTAGGTTGGGGGCAATAGCCTTCATTCTAGAACTCAAGTAATTCGACAATTGTTCTCTATAAGTGGCAAAATCTACAATTTGTTGAGCCAAAGCACTAATGTTGTCCAAATCTGTCTTGGTAATTTCAGTACCCATAGAAACCTCAGCTGCAGCTTTAACACGTTCTTCGATTTCTTCTGGCAATATAGCACTCATATCAGTCTCCGCTGCCTTCGATCTGACTCCCATAGTCAAAATAATTCTTGCATAGGCCACCAAATCAGTAACAATTTTGGCCAATTCAGGGAAATGCCAACCGTACCATTCTTTACATCTCATGGAATAAGTGTTAATTTCCTTATCTAAATCATCCAAAAGTGCAATGGCTTGAATAATCATAACATCAACCTTATCAGCAGAAAACTTAAGCTTGTGGCGGCCGATGGAATGAGCCAAACCAAGAGACATTTTGTTCAAATCGTTATCCGTCATGCCTGGTAGAAGATCTGGCAAATACTCCTTAACGGCTCTGAAGATATCTAAGGTAACTGCATCTGAAACAACGTTGAAATTCAAACCTAGTTTGTTAATAGAGTTAGCCAACTTAGTCTCACTAACAACCAAAGTAGCTTTCTTGTCCTTCTTAATTTCATCCAAAAGGCCTTGCAACTGTGGAGTAACTTTACCCTCAGTAATAGAGTTAGCTTCTTCTAAAGCATTGGCAGCAGAGTTAAATTTGGAAAATGCAGCAATTTTAAATTCATTCAGAACTTTATCCGATGAATCTAAATCTTGAACCAACTTGGGTGACTTGTAGATCTTCTTGTCGGATGCCTTCAAAAGTGCATAACCGGCAGAAGTTTCTGTCAACACGTAAGACATGGCCAATGGTGAAACGAAACTTAAATTACCAGCAGGATGAAAACTTGTTCAACAACAAAACAAAAGAAGTAAGCTTTCCCAAAGGCTCTCTGTGTAATTTCTATCTTTTTCCCAAAGCCAAAGACAGTTGACAATATTGTGATGAGATGAGCTTGCAAAATTTTCGATGATCTTTGAAAATTTTTTTGAAAAATTTCTTGAAAAAAAAAAAGAAGGTCATGTGAATATCTATCATGTGATATTCACATGTCGCTTATCTTAGTCGCCAATAATAATAGTAATAATAATACCAATAATAACGAGAATAAATATACATAGGTAAATATTGTGAAGAATTGGAATTGAGTTTTTGTACTAATTACAGTTCTTTGTAGAGTATCGCGGAATATAGAGAGGAATAAATGCGCGATTGTTTGTCCAAACTTTAATTGATTTTTTTTTCCTTTCTTCTTCATGCAGTAGAGGTTGTAGTAGTCGTTGGGATCAAATGCATCGATTGCGCAGTGCCAATAGCAGCTTGTGTTACTGCCCGCATCTTAGGGTGAGAATTTTGGGTTGCGACGATTACAGAATGCAAAAATATTGAGGATAAAACTGGGATTGTAAAATTATCATCCCAATTGAACAGATCAATACCTTCACTCAATGCGGCTACCAATCCACCCAACCATGATATTTCGAAAAGACCTATTTTACTAGATTCTGGGTTCCAAGCAATTTCACCAGGACGGTTCACATAGTGGTAATAAGGAACAAAGTAGCCGTAAAATCCGAAGCAGACAATCAGTCCCACTGCGAATGCAGCCAGTGAACCTGCTAAAGATTTGTTGCCAGAGATTTTGGGACTCAAATGACCATATCTTCTACCAATAGTAGATGCAGCAGTATCAGACCAACTTAACAAAAACAAAGAAATTAAAGCCACATCCTTTGAGAAAAAGCTGAACGAAAAGATCAACCCTAAGAGGTACCATAGGACGCCATTATAACCATGAACTTCCTTCTGTCTCATAAGTGCACCAACGGTGCGACAATAAGCTTTATTGAAAAATGGCCAGTTTAATCTTAACAGATCTAATGCACCAATTACAATAAATCCGTAGATTAATGGCCATTTGACGTTTTTATAATCCACATTTTGCGTGTAAAGGTACAGCGTCACGAATCCAATTGAAGAATGGAACGCCTTACGGGGAACTTCGTTCTTGGAAATGAACGTCCCAAACCACTCATGAGATTTCAAAGAAATCTCATCTGTTTTACTCTTTGGCTTAGAACCTGTTGAATCATCCACTTTTCTCCTATGCGTTTCTTGAAAGCCTTGTTCTGAATGACGTTGATAACCGTCTAGACTCGGTATCGTGTTTACCTCTTGAACCATGTCTTGAAGCACTGAATAACCGATGTTGCACCAAATACACTGTACACTGGGCAGTTCAACACCTTTAAGCAATATCGATTGTGATGTTTATTCACCTCGAGAGATGGTGATGAAGCAACTGAATCGATTGCAAATAGCGTTACCCGCAATGAATGTGAAGGTTTGACGAAAAAAAGGCACACTGATGCCGGTACAAGAATTAACAAAAGCCATACACCAAGTGATAAGACTAACTCTTAAAACTAGCAGGGTTAATAGCACGTATCCCAACCTACGCTTACATTTAGTTTGTTTTAAAATCTACAAAACTGATTTGATTATACATAACAGTGAAGGATTAGAGATGAAGAGACAAAAAGTAAAATTTATAGAAGAGAAATTAATAAAACTTCTAATCCTTTGCTTAGTAGAAAGTGGATGGTCTCTTGTAAGCAAAAGTCTTGGTTGGCTTTGCGACTCTGTGAGGTAGAGGGAATTTCAAACCCTTGGTCAAGAATTGCTTGGTGTTGTTTCTCTTCACATCGGCAGTCTTCTCGATCTCAGCAACCTTTAGGATGTGGATAGATCTAAATCTAGCCCTGTGTCTTGCAGCCATATCTTGGTACAAGGTTTCCACGGCAGCAACTCTGCTGACATCTCTCATTTCCTTGTACATGTTGTGAGTACCAGATCTAGAGTCGTATCTAACCCAGATACCGAAGTTCTTGACCTTACCTGGATGGTTTTCGTGGATTTGGTTAAGGGCAACAATTTCACCAGATGCCTTCTTGACCTTGTAAAGTTTTTGCAAGAAGTACCAGTAACGAGATTTGGCCACCACTTCGTTTGGAGCAAAGATTCTCATTCTGAACAACTTTGGTTCAGGAACGTTCTCGGTGGGCAAACGACGGCCAATAACTTGGTATTCTTTCATGTAAGCCACTGTTTTAATCGATTGTTAGTATGTTTTATTCTGGTCACTCAGACGTCCAGGGAGACAGACGATGACATTAAAAGCAGGAAACCGTCACTATAACATCTCATCAATCATTCTCCATTGAACAATCTTCTTTCAGATATTGCACCAATATACTCACTTTTTGATCTGTGCTTCCGGTACTACCGTACTGTCAATACCAATTACCAAGATGATTGAATTTTGTCAGTGCAACTTTTCATCATCCATTAGCGTCATGAAACGGCTCTCGGCTCGCGCTGTCCCCATCCTGGACATCGGCTTGCGGTGGGACCTCTACCCGCGCCGCCGAGAGAAAGTTCCCTTCCAACTGCTTGTGTGCCTAGGAGGAGCACTCTGCCTAACTCCTCGGGGGACCCCCTGCCTAGGGTATCACCACACCCTGCCTAGCTCCTTGCGTGTGCAGTCGCACTCTCCGAGAACAACGACGCGCACCGCTAGAAAAAAGAAGTACCTGAGAGAAAAAAATAATTTCAAAAATGGTGTACGGGGTAAGAATCGGGGAAGAATGCGGATGTACTGATGCAGACTTCAAACAGTCAAACAAAATACCATGTGATTTGATTCAACTCTATGTTTTTCGTTATTTAACTATTTATATGCACAACCTATTCTCTCTTAGACGCCATCGATAATATGCAGTAAAAAAAAAAAAATGATAGAAAATGCAAATCAATGCAAATGCAACATGTATGCTAAAAGGATCGCTGAACCCTCAATCTCCATTTTTTATTTTTGTTGTTTTATTTTATTTTATTTTATTTTTTTATTTTTTTTTTTTTTCAAGTGTGAGATTGGATCTCTTCTACACGACCTTGAATTGCATCTTGACCCTGTTGTACAGCATTATTCTTTTTGTTATTCTTCTTATTAAATGGGTTTGTTAACAACTTTTGTGGGCCATGCTTCTTGATGTATTCAGCTACTTCCTTTTCCAGTTCTGTAAATGCATCTTTGGAACCGTTCAATGAATCCTTAAATCCCAAACTTGGCTGTTTGTCCAAAGATTTGTTTAAGACCTTGTTTGCGTGAATAACATAATTACATGGCAACATACCAGTGTCAAAGACATTCTTCTCCAAGACGGGAATTGATCTAGAGAAAAAATTAATCACCAGAGCTACACTTCTGTTTAGTTCACTCGAATATCCTTGCTTTGGTACATCTTTACCATGTGGGAACCATTTGATATAGGTATGTTCAAACATATTGTTTAGTGGAGCCGTCAATGGATCCAACGAACTTCTAACCAATGGTTTCCCCTTTGTGTCATAAAGCTTCTCATTGTAGTATTTTCTAAATTTTAAGACTTGATTATGAGCAGGTTGATAGACATTTTGGTTTCCAAGTGATACAGTCTTGTTAGTTGCCTGTTTACCGTATTTCTTTGTATAAGTGTATGGCAATAATGCTTCCTCACCTAGTTTCTGATAGGTCTTAGTCTTTAACGATGGGACGGCCTTCTCAGTCAAGTTCAATGAGGAGTTTGTCACACTATCAACTGTGTTTGTTAGCGGCAAAGCAAGTTGCATCACTTTTGATTCCAAAAGGGATTTTAACCATGGCTTTGTGTTAGCATGTAAAATTCTAGCTGCAGGAACCTCGTGTAAAAGCGAACGTGTTTGTTGTACGAGCGGATAAGATTTAATATGATCAACAGTCTTCAATGGAATATGTTTCCCCTTTTCAGGTATCTGAACGTGTTCTTGAACGCGGTCAGTCACATTTTCCACTTGATTTTGCACTTGTTCAGCAGCATTTTCTACTTGAGTTTGGACATTGTCTACCCCGTTTTCAGCCTGAGCGGTCACATTAGATGCAACGTTCGATGGTGAAGCACGTTCTGACGAAAGTAGAACTGGTGGATTCTTGGAATTTCCGGAAGAGTGTTTTCTATGAAATGCTGGCATTTTTGATTGATTAGCTGTAAAGTAAAAAAGATAGAAAAAAGGAAAATCCTGGTACTAGTACTGATGTATAGACAACCTGCTTTAGTTTAGCTAAATAAAAACTGGACTAGTCTTGTCTGTGTGGTTTGCTTGTGAACAGAAGAAAAAAGAACAAAAAAAAAAAAAGGAAGTAATGGAAAGAATTCAAATGGAAATTGAGCCTTCGGTGTCTATTTATACCCTTTTCCTCTCCTCTAATTCCCGCCATTCTTGATAAGCTTTTGTGTCCCCTAATTTTGATCTACATCTTATTGTGATCTTGTTCATTTTAATCTACCAACCGCCCTCCACAATAATTAAGAAAAAAAAAAAAAATACAAAACTCCGAAGCTCATCGCATACACAAAGCAACAAAACAAGAACACTCACCACTGAAAACCTTTTCAAATCCCTTTCTTTGTGACATTGGTTTCACAGTAATTACAACCCAAACCCTGCTTTTCCAAAATCAATCGTCTAGGCTTAAAACACGCGAGTCTCATCCCTCTTGTGTCCAAAGACATGCCTACCTATTGGTTCTACCAGTTGTTTACGTTTTTCTGCTTTCACATTTTCCTTGTTACACTCTCTTAACTACCTTGAATACAATCTACTCTGCTTCATTTTTTCTCTACTCTCTTGGACGACAACCACCAGTCTGCACAAAGACTAACGCTATGACTACCGCGATCCTCTGACTACTTACGGTACATACATACACACGCACAAGCGTCTTCCTAACAGTCATTAACAACAATACTTTCCCCATCACCACCGCACTTCGATGATTTTTGTCCACTCGCGTACCCACAACAAGCTCGCGTTACAAAGGTAAACACTGCCATTTACTAGATAACCTGTAAACAAAATCTATACACGATATCTAAGGATCACCTACATTCCCAACCGTGCCCTCACGGTGCCTCTGGCTTTTTCCAAGAGGGTTTCCTGCCACCCGGGAATGATTGAATTAAACTTATACTTCCTGGGACGTAGTAAACTAAAATGAGTTTTTTCTTTTTTTTTTTTTCTTTCCACTGAGACAATTGATTATTCTCCAAGAAAACACTTTTTTTTTTCTTTTTAGAATAGCCATACTGAGAGCTACGTCAATTCAAGTCTTTTTTTCCCAGAAATTTTGAAAGAGTAGCAGATAATTTGCTGGAGATCTCTATTACTGGAGACAAAGGGCTTATGAGCCAAGTCTTACTGATACGACTCCAACAGGGTGCATACTATCATCCGTTGTTGGTATAGAGAAGACGAAGGAACAACTAAATTTCTGCGGAGGTTACCTGCATGGTTTCCTTTTACGGAGGGCCCGAGGACTTTATCTGTAAATCTTAGCAGATCCGCTTTCCTAATCGGGATAAAGCGAAAGACATGGTCTATTATTTGTTGTTCCTATGATGCCATTGTTCATTTCTTTTTGGGCTGGCCGTAATATTTCCTTTTAAAAGATTTCAATTATTGGTTGAGTTGGGTGAATTAGCAGTAGTAATGGTAGCAGGGAACTAGTCGTAAACAAATAAAGTAATCTTATACACGGCTGTATATTATTGTCGAGACTGAAAAGAAAAACAATACTCATGACTGAATAAACTAAACTATGAGATATCCATTGTTTACGTGCGCGTCACTAACTGTTGAACAGAAAACAGAAAAAAAAAAGCTCGAGAACTGAGAAACCTGAGATACTCATCTGAACTGGAGATTTGTATATAAATTGGCACCAGATTGATTAAATCCTTTGTAAATGTCCTTAGTGATTATTCATGTTGACCATCCCTACATTTCTACACAACCAAACAATTGCCCAAAAAATAAAAATAAAAAATTAGTCCACTCGTTTTTTTCAAACTCTACTTACTATTGTACTATACTTTTTTCTTTTTTGTCTTTCCTTTATCCCATTTACTATTGTTTCTATCGGTACCTTTGAAAAAAATGTCTGCTCCCGTGACTCTGTCTACCCCACCAAGACTAAAGAGACCTATTATGCCAGAGACGCCGCTGAAACAAAACAGACACTGTTATGCACTAAATGTGGATACCACACCCACAAAGGTTTCCAGACTTGATTTTAACGTGGAACCACTAAGAATCCGCTTCAAAACGAAGTCTGGAAAACGCCGTCGTCGAAATTAGAGTTCTTTAGCGTTATTTTAGGCGCTTACGTGAAGAGAAGGGGAGATCCAAGAAGACAAACAAACAACAAAAATCACTTTCTTTTCACATTAAATCCTTTGCTTTTTCCTCTTTTTTTTGTTTTTGTTTTATTACTTACCTATTTTCATGATCCGGTTATGATGCTTTTATTTTTACTCTTCGTTTTTTTCCACCTAGCAACTAAAATCTTCAATTGCACTCGTTTTTCAACATTTATCGTTGTGTTTGTATTATATTGTATCCATTATCAATTACGTATTATCCTCTTTTGTTTTCAGAAAACAAAATTTTTGGCTGGCTTTTTTATAAATTTTTATACACTATTTTGAAATTCGAATTAACATCTTATTATTGTGATTATTATTATTATTTGGTAGACAAACAGTTATCGGCATTACAATTAGCAACTTCATCGACTAAGCAATGCGACTCTATGGAAGTTGCACCATAAGCAGACTGGGGCGTCTCCTGGGAAGGCAATCTGGAGGACATTACTGGGTGATAAGGGTTTGAATCTCTTGTAACCGCATTTGGGCTCTTGCAATCTTCCGTAAATTCGGGTTGAACGGTGGCAGAATGAATACCGTAGTTGTGAAAAATGTTGCGAATTGATTTAGCAATACCAACGAATTGTGAAGGTGTTGAATTAATCTGGACATGAATGGAAGCGATGTAAAGGGATTCAGTGAGATTCCAAATGTGAAAATCGTGGACTGAAATCACATTTGGGATCTTCAAAACTTGTTCTTTGACTTCGTCGGCCGAAATTGTTGATGGCGTTGCCTGTAGAAGAATCCGACTTGATTTTCTTGAAAGTGGTAGGGCTGATGCAAAGATAATGCATGTTATAATCAACGATACTACAGGATCAGTATACTGCTTCCAGCGGTAATCGGTTTTCCAAATGATCAGAGCTGCAAGGATAACACCTATATTCCCCAAGGCATCACCAGCAACATGTAGGAACACACCATGCATGTTTAAGGATCTCGAAGGTTTCTTGCTGTTTAGCTTCTGACTGTTGGCAGATTCTAACTGCCTGTGTCTTATTAATAAACCTGTGTTTTCATTCGACATTCTTTCAACAACACTCTGTGGCCATATGTCGCCGATATTGTTATTAGATTGGTCAATACTCACATTACTAGCATTACGACCGAGGGCTTGATATAATTCCTGTTCCCTTTGTAACGTCGACAATTCGTCGTCGAGATGTGAATGCGAATGCGAATGCGAATGCGAAGCGTGGTTTTCTTCGTCATCATGAGTATGTTCACTACCACCATGAGAATGCCCATGATCGTGGAAAATTGCTAACCCAAGAATATTCGAGCATAATCCAGCAATGCCAACGATAAGAACCAATTTTGGGTTCTCAATGTCTGGTGGATCTATTAATCTCTGTAAAGCCTCGATGAAGATACTGAAACACAATGCAATTAAGAAAACCGCATTGACTAACGCCCCCAAAATTTCCGCTCTTTTCCAACCGTATGTATACTTAGCGTCGGGATTTCTGTTTTTCGAGACGTTCACCGCCCAAAGTGCAACCAACAATGAAAGAATATCATTTAACATGTGGAAAGAATCTGCAATTAACGCCAACGATTTCGACATATATCCAATCGTAATCTCCAACAAAAAAAATATCGTATCCAGCACCAGCAGCGATATCAACCTAAACTCCTTAGCCGTCAAAACAACCATAATGATGATGGCGATATCAAAAGAATGACAACAAAGACTATGTAGAACAGGCTATTTTCTATCTAGCAACAGGACTCTATATTAACCTTGAAGCGATAATCACACAGAAATCTATCTTTCCATCGGCGCACCTACAACCACTTTTTAATAATCAAAACAGCCAGGAACTGATTCAGCTGAGAATGGCGTACCCTCCCTTTTGACACAAGTAGAGGAAAACTTTCCCTTCGTCAGATATGACTAAAGGAGTTTCGATTTACCACTGATAAAACCGAAACACAGATTGGTCCCGTTATAATATAGCCAACTTGGATATGGAAATTAGTGATCACGTAGGATCACTAGATATCAGTATTTCCGCACCATATGTCCCGTACCGACTACAAACCATTCGAATAGACACCCAGCCTTTCCAATGCAACCAGTAACCAATTCGTATATAGCAGTGCCATTGAACTACCATTAGATTAGATAAATATGAACTAGAAGGCAAAAAATATCAACTGGAAATATACCCCACCTTTGGATTTGATCTTCCTCATCATCAGAATCTATTACTAGAACTTTAGATTCCACCCATTATATCTGCCAAGAAAAGCGGCATAAACAGTATTGCACTGAACAACTCTGAACCGTAGCAGTGCAGAGCATCTTTCAGGCTAGAGCCATACCACTCCCGCCAGCAGCCAAACAGTCGAGACATTCTATAAACAGGACCCTTGTCTTCGTGTTCTCTCCTACTTATGAGTATAGAACCGAAATTCAGCCGCACGGCGCTCTCTCGAACCAACTCCGAAAAAAGATCGACATCCACCGAAGTCACAGAAACAGCCACATCACGAGTTTACACCCTTACACCATAATTTAATTGATTGCGCAACAATAAAACAAAAGAAAAGAAGATCCAAAATTACTAAACTGTGTACACCACCCATCTAACTGACTACGCTACAGGTGTTACCCTGTCATGCCTGCAAATAAGCCACTGGCTGGAACCGATTAATAGGAATCTCATAGCTCGAGCCCTCTAAGCCTCAGTGAAATCATTATGAATAACAATACGAACTTAGGGAACTGGGTGGAACTGAGAACTAGAGAATTTGGAACTGGGAACTGGGAACTGAGAGCTAAGAACTAGGTAATGAAAAGGTGAAAACTCCGATTTTGGCCCGATTTCCCTCACAAAAGAAACGAAACCCAAAAGAAAACCCCAAACCCTCATACACAAGCTGTTCTAGATTTCTAAGGGGAATGGGATCGAGATTTTTTGTCTAGTTCCGGTATATTTGCCGTTTCTGGAGCGTGCTCGAGCATTTTCCTAAGTGGGTAATATTATTAATTTTTCGAAATTTTCAGTTCGAGGATGGCGGCAGTAGCATTAATTTCTACGCCGGTTTCGGCAACGGTTCGAGAACAAAAGAAATGAAGAAAAAAAGAAGAGAAAAAAGAGGGAATAGCGAAGACAATAGGTATTGTTCCATAGATCGATTCAATAGAGTTTCGCAGCTCCCAAGTTCGGCGGTAATTGCTGGATCAGGAAATTACATGGATTGCATACGAAGAATTCTGGCCAGGATCGACAGTCATGGTGAATAGAAAAAAAAATGGTGGGGGCGATGAAGGAATAGAGTGAAAGAAAGAGAAAAGAAGGGCCAGTATTGAGATGAAATTTTGGCATCTAGTCACAATCCATGGTCACATTGGCCAGACAGTAGTTGTTGTAACTGTGAGTAAGGTGATAATGAGAAAGTTCTGGGAAGGTCGTGCTTGAGGTGATTGGGTCTGATCAATGAATTAAGCATTAAGTCTAGAAGCTTCAAACTAGCCACTGGTAATATGATTCAAAAAATATCATTATTACTTTACAATACTCGCTTATTGAACCATCTAAAAATTAAAAGCCACGATGGAAAGCCGCTTTGAAATGATATATAAAGAGTACCACTAGTGTTTTATCAATGCTCGATCCAGTTTATCGTTTTCCTATCGAAAAGACAGATCGATAAGACAAAACAGTCCACTCCTTACTACACCAATAAGTATATCGATACCCGCTTTTTGCTTATTACAGGATAAATTAATTGATCCAACTATTGTCCATTCCTTTTATCAAAAATGATTTTCAACACTAATTTGTTCGTCGCTTTAGGTATATTCGCTTCAGCCCTAGCAGCTCCAGTCGCTGATGAAGGTCACCAACACTTGCATGCTAAGCGTGGTGGTGGTGGTACTTGCCAGTTCCCTAACTACAATGGTATGGTTTCAGTCCAAAGTAATGGGAATAATGGTGGTTGGGCAATGTCCAGTGACCAAAGCTGTTCACATGGATCTTGGTGCCCATACGCTTGTAAGCCAGGTCAACTGATGGGACAATGGGATACCAAGGTTACTTCCTATTCATACCCAGGTTCTCAACACGGTGGATTGTACTGTGACAACAGTGGTAACTTGCAAAAACCAAACCACAACAAGGATTACTGCTACGATGGTGCTGGTACAGTCTCCGCTCAAAACAGTGCAGGTAGTAATGTCGCCTTCTGTCAAACCGTCTTGCCTGGTAATGAAGACATGTTAATCCCAACAAATGTAGACGGTGGCAGTAACCAAGTCTTAGCAGTTCCAGGTCCTGACTACTTCGCTTCTACTGCTGCTCACTATTACATCAATCCACCAGGTGTTTCCACTCAAGACGCTTGTCAATGGGGTGACGATAGCCACGCTCAAGGTAACTGGGCTCCATACGTTGCAGGTGCCAACCAAGAGAATAATGGTGACACTTATGTGAAGATCGGTTGGAATCCAAAATACACCGGCAGTGGTCTATCTCACAACAAACCAAACTTCGGTATCAAGGTCACTTGCGATGGTGACAACTGTGATGGATTACCATGTTCTATTGATCCTTCAAAGGGCTCTAGCAACAGTGTCGACAGCAAGCAATCATCTAGCGGTGCTGGTGGTGGTGATTTCTGTGTTGTTACTGCAAAGGACGGTGCACATGCAAAGATTGAAGTCTTCAGCGCTGGTGGTCACAACAACTAAGACAATACCCATTCGTTTTCTTAGAGTGTTCACGTTTTTATCGTTAGTTCTTTCTCATTTTCATGGGTCTCTTTCCTTTTTTCTACAATGTATATAGGATAGATAGGTTTATAGATGTCATTTTATGAAGGTTTATTTTCATTTAGTTCTCATTCCAACCTCTATCGCTCGGACTTGGAGTGATTTGGGAATCGTCAGAACTCCGAATAGAGAGCTCATCGCGAGCCTAAGAAACTTAGCCGCAGACAACAAATGAGAGTTAAAACATCTATTAGGAGAAATAACTAAAGAATTATCGTTATATAGTAAAGGTCATCAGACATTTCACCAAAAAAAAAAAGGACAAGCATGATTAGGATATCATAGAAGCAAAGAAATGAGGTATTAGTTATTCAATATTAGAAACGTAAGAAAGGGGTGTTTAAAATCGATCTTTTTTGGTCTGAGTTTTCTCATTGAGCTGATTCAATATCAGTTTCAGGCTCAGTACGAGCACCCATAGAGCTTCTGGGGACCTGGGTTTCACCAGAGTTTCTGACAGAGCTTGGGCCCTGAGTCTTTTCATAGTTCATTTCATCACTAGTGCTTGCCCTATGAGGAGTGATCTGTTGATTGGGAGCATCAGGATCGTTGCGAGAACGATCAGCATAGTCACGAGAACGACCACCAAGTGGCAATGGTTCACCTCCAACACCACCACTGCCGTAACCAGAGGATCCACCACCAGTGAAGCTGAAGTTTGGCCATTCACCCCATAGAGTGATTATGAACACCAAGATCGATGGGTAAATGGCAAACATGATCAAATCTAAGATACCGTAGTAGATGGCCTCAGAGTCTGGCTGGATCTTGTTACCACCCTCAGAGACAGCCCATGCGATAAAGTAAGCCCAGACGATTAGATTAGTGAAGAGTAGTAAAGACAAATAGAACCCACGAGTATGCAAGTATTGGACTTGTCTTTGTAACACAATACCTTCAGTGACCAACATGATAAATGCACCAATGGTCCAGTAACCCCACCTATAGGTGGAAGGAATCAAAATACCCACCAGAAGAGCAATGACCCAGAACCAAGTACCAAAGATCTGCACCAACATACTGTGGATCATATCCAGAACGGATTGACTGCCCAAAGTCTCCTTCCTGTTGGTCGACAAACCAGTCAAATCCTGTAAAAACAATAGCACTGGCCATGACAAAAACCATGCGATATACTTACAGTAGAACACTTGACGAACACCTGGAGACTCATGAGTCACAGGTTTGCTAACATGGATGTGATGGAATTCAGCATTCGTGCCGGTCCAACCCAAATCAGAAGCGTACGTGAAGTAAGCAAAGAATTCAAAGAACGCGATCAGAAAAGGTGCCGCCAAGGCATACCTCGACAGGCTAGACCTGTTTCTGACCTGGGCAACAAAAAATAGAATGATATAGACAACGGAAAAGAAGCCAAATATTGCTGTCACCGTCCACAACCAGTCAGAACCCCGTTTGGTAATGTGGAAATCCAAACCATGGGGCCTGTTGATATGGACAGCTTGGTTACCGGCTTTAACCAAAGGTTGTTCAATTGGCAATGGCATTTGAGGTCTCTAGTCGATTAGAGATTTTCGAAGAGTTGAAGCATAGACAAACTGCTCAACCAAACAAAACCATCGGTCAACAAGCCCATCACTTTATATATGGATAACTTTCGTAGAGATTGGATATACCCATAGAAAAACCCAGAAAATACCAGAATAGCGACTCCCAAACTCACCCCAGTTATCCTCCATCCCTAGAGCAACTTCCGCTGCCTGCCTCAACATCCCGTTGCGATGAGTAAGAATACGGAGTGAGGAAGGTCCGTTGAGATGCGATGAGCTTGCCTATACATTAACTTAATTAGCTACCTACATATACGGCAGAAAAAAAAACAAAAAAAGAACAAGGAAATACCGCTATAGGAACAAAAATGACGACGAGAATGCTGAAACTATGATCATGATCATAATTATAACAATTTTTTTTTTTTTCAGCGATTCCTAGGGGATTCTTTGAGCTGCGATGATGGGGACAAATTCACCACTTCTGCATTCTCTTTTTCCACCTCTTCCAGAAATTGTCTCTTTTGAAAATCAACCAATCTCTTCTCCTTGAAGTATTTCACCCAGCTACTCGCACAGTTCTTTTCAAACGACTGCTCTTGATTCCCACAACCCTTCGAGACACTCCTAGAATTTTGTGGATCCAATACGTTCACAACTCCGATCTTGTCCAGACAGCCAAAGAACTCATCCCTGGAATCCCAACACTGCTTACGTTGGGAACGGGTATTGGGCAATTTGTCGTCGTTGTCCTTAGTAAACCAACCCATACTAAACTAAATAGAGTTAAACAAAACAAAATCTTATGCTACTGCTATACTGTTGCTGCAGTACAAATGAAGTGATACGAGATGAGATGAGAAGAGATGAAATGGGTTAAGTCTGAGTTCTTTTTTTTTTTTTTTCACTTTTTTCACTTTTTTGGCATATTTGTTGTTCTTCCTTTCCGGCCCTGCATGATTTTCAGTCGGATGAGTTCCAGATCCATCTGTTTTGAATAAGAACAAGAGCAATACATACAATAGAGAAGGAGCTAAATGGAATAGTGATGGCAATATGAAGTGATGAAACCGCAAGAAAGTGCAAGAAAGCATCTGATTTTCATTCTGCCCCAGACATTAAGCCAGAGCTTATAATGCCCGAAACATCGACAGTTTTTTCAAGCGAAAAATCCTATTGTTTTCTCGGGGAGCTCATTTTGACCCCATTGGGATACGGAAATCCATAAACAGTTCGGATATGTCCCGTTTCGGAAGTCATTTTGCCGTAAATGGAAACGACAGAAAGAATTGGATGAACTGGAGAGGTAAGGGTCTCAGTAGCTGGGGGGAATTACTAATGTGCTGTTGTGCACGAAGCAAACTCCCAGGGGAAATGTTGCCGCCCGAAATCACCAGGACTAGGGAAGAATTAAGGCAAGAGATGAGATACACCTATGTCACGCAAAACTCACGCGCCACCTACACGTGTATTTCACGTGATGTGTTCGTTGCTAGTGATATCTAAACACACGTGAAATTCACATGTAGAGAAACACTGGTGTTACCCTGAATTTGTTGAAAGAAATGTTGAGAAAAAAGAGAGACAAAAGTTTAAATTACAATCTAACCGGCCCTTTTGACGATATAAAAGATTAACAATACCATACTTAGAAGAATAGACGAAAGCAATTGGTGTCAAGGGAAGAAAGAAGAACGAAAAAAAAAAAAAAAAAAAATTAAAAGGCAAGGATACAAGGAAACGATATTCATCATTGAGAAAGTATGACTAAGTTCACCGTTGAAGTTGGTAAGCCGGCAAATGAGCATGAAACAGCGCCAAGGAGAAACCGTCATGTTGCCAAAGCTCCTATTAAGAGACCACTAAACACGACTTGTAACACAGTTTACGAGTTTGCTTTAGAATGTTTCACTAAAAGAGGAGATGCACCAGCTATGGCATGGAGAGATTTGGTCGATATCCATACCGAAAAGAAGATGGTTAGTAAGAAAGTTGGTGGTAAGGAGACCCAGGTGGAAAAGGAATGGATGTATTACGAGTTGACCAAGTATCGTGGTAATACTTATAATGAGTTGACCTTTATCATGCACAATTTAGGACGTGGTTTGATTAAAATGGGGTTACAGCCAGATGGTGTTGATAAATTACATATTTATGCAGGGACATCTCACAAGTGGATGAAAACCTTCCTTGCAGCACAGTCACAAGCAATTCCTGTTGTGACTGCCTATGATACTTTAGGTGAGCGTGGATTATTGCATTCGATGTTACAGACTAACACGAGTGCTGTTTTCACCGATAATACTCTATTGCATACTCTAATCAACCCATTGCAAAAGGCGATGGATATCAAATACATCATTACTTTCGAGAACATTGATCCAAATGATAAGAGACAAGATGGCCTTTACTACCAAGAGGCTAGGAAGAATGCCGACAAGATCTTGGAAATTAGACCTGATGTTAAAATTTACAGTTTTGAGGAAATTTTATCGTTAGGTGAAAGTGCCAAGAATGAAATTGATCCTCATCCGCCAAAGCCAGAAGATTTGTCGTGCATTATGTACACTTCGGGTTCGACAGGTGATCCAAAGGGTGTTGTTTTGAAGCACTCTAACTTGGTTGCAGGTATTGGTGGTGTTTCTTTGAACGTCGAGGGCTTAGTTTCACCTGAGGATCGTATTATTTGTTTCTTGCCACTGGCTCATATTTTTGAGATGGCGTTTGAATTGCTAAATTTTTACTGGGGTTCCCTGCTATCTTATGCGACTGTCAAGACTTTGAGTAGTGGTTCTGTTCGTAATTGTAAGGGTGATATTGCAGAATTGAAACCAACGATTATGGTTGGTGTTGCTGCTGTTTGGGAAAGTGTTAGAAAGGGGATTTTGGCTCAAATATCGAAACTACCAGCTTATAAAAGAAAGGTCTTCTGGACTGCCTATCATGCTAAGATCAATATGAAAAAGTATCATATTCCAGGTGGTGATGCAGTTGGCAACCTCGTTTTCAGTCCTATTAAGGAAGCTACCGGTGGTTGTTTGAGATATGTATTGAATGGTGGTTCTAGGATCAGTATTGATGCTCAACAATTTATCAGCAATGTGGTTTGTCCAATGTTGATCGGTTACGGTTTAACTGAAACTTGTGCAAATGCAACCATCTTAGAGCCGGCTGGTTTCCAATACGGCTATGCAGGTACTTTGACCGGTGCAATTACCGGTAAGCTAATTGACGTAGAGGAATTAGGTTACTTTGCTAAAAATAATCAGGGTGAATTGTGGATTAAGGGTGACCCTGTCCTTTCAGAATACTATAAGAATCCACAAGAAACTAGTGACGCTCTAACAGAAGACGGCTGGTTCCAAACTGGTGATGTTGCCGAGTGGACTTCTGATGGCCAATTGCGTATTATTGACAGAAAGAAGAACTTGGTTAAAACTTTGAACGGTGAGTACATTGCACTAGAAAAATTAGAGTCTGTCTACAGATCAAACTCTTATGTGGACAACATCTGTGTTTACGCTGATCAAAACAAAGTCAAGCCTGTTGGTATTTTAGTTCCAAATATCGGACCAGTTACTCAATTAGCTAAGAAGCTTGGTATTTTGAAAAACGAAGATGAGAATGTTGAGTCTCACTACCATGATGACAAATTGCGTCATGCAGTTTTAGATGATTTGTTGAAAACCGGTAAGAACCAAGGTTTGAAGGGTATCGAACTAATACAAGGTGTTGTTCTCTTTGATGGCGAATGGACTCCTCAAAGCGGTTACATTACAGCAGCTGCCAAGTTGAAGAGAAAGGAAATTTTGGCTGCCGTTCAAGATCAAGTCGACGAGGTGTATGCTTAATGTCTTTTTTTTTGGTTACTTTTATAAATTTATAAGATTAATGGCAATTTTTTGATTTATGTTAAAATTGTAAGTCGCTTGTGATAACGATGACAAGGGTTTGTCCCCCGTGTATGAAACTGCATTCTATTACTTGGACCTCTTCTTTTAAAAGTCGAGGATCATATAGATGAGCGATTAAACGGGAAGTAGTATAATCTACGATTTTATCCACTGTAGGATCACGAGCGAAAAGTCTTCATCATGAGGCCACGAACTAATCCTTTCAAAATGCAGAAGCGGATCTCTTCACAACGTACCCATAAGCCGATAGTTCTTAGCATCAAACTGTATGGAAGTGAAACGTATGAAAACACCAAGAGCCATCAAAGTACATTGCCAACCCAGAAATAGCGAAATGTGCAAAGAACTCACACAAATACCACCCAGGTGAGTTTCCACTTTATACATCGCAAGAATAGCTCAAAGCCCACTAAACAACTCGCAATTGGACCCCACCAGCGATAAAATCGACTGCTTTAAAGATCTCCTAAGAAAAGGTTTTTCAAAGTTCTCGACTTCGGACGCGATGGTGCTTTATATAGTGAAAAATTTCAACATGTGCGGGTCACCCGAATTTTTAGACGATTAGATGAGATGAGATGAGATGAAATGTGGGCCCTTTGATAAAGATTCAGCTCGAAGTGACTAGAGGGTTTTATCAACATGAATGCTGCCACCAATCGTGATACAACTTTGTACGTAGGGAATATCGATCCTAAAGTAACTAGAGAACAGCTTTATGAATTATTTGTACAGGTAAGTCCGATTAGAAGGATAAGGTATCCTAGAGACAAAGTTCTACAAATGCACCAGGGATATGCGTTTGTCGAGTTATACAGCGCAGAAGATGTTCAATATGTACTAAAGATTATGAGTAATACGGTGTCACTGTACGATCGAATTTTAAGAATACGAAGGACTAATGCTCCAACAGGCAACAATGCGGCAAATGCCAAGGAATTATCACATCTACCGTTAGCTAAAGTATTTGTTAAAAATGTGGACGAGTCCATCGATGCCGTTTATTTTTCCAAAATCCTTGGGAAATTCGGACCTCTAGCAAGTTTACCAGAAATTTTCTATTCGTCGGATGGCCAGTTGAGATGCGTATTTGTATACTTTAAAGATTATACACATGCTGATGCTGCCATAAAAACTTTGGATAATCAGTTGGTCGTCAACAGACGGATCAACTTGGATTATGCAATCAAGGAAAATAGCCATAACAAAAAATATGGGAGTGAGGTCGATAGACTATTAAATAAAGAGGCTCTTAACCATGGCATGCTTTGAAATCCCCTTTATAACATGCATAAATGTCTATCAGTGAAGTAAGAAGAGTAGTGCGAATTCCATAATGCACATACCTCTTTCTGCTGCTCCATATTTTCGGATTCTTTCCCATCAATACGACATTTAATCTGTTCGAGGGATTCGTAGTACCAGGGCTTACCCATTGGTGAATCTGAGAAGTGGACATATTTGCAATCTCTAATGTGGTCTTCCAGGGATTTCCCTAATTCATGGCCCTCATTGTCTAACCTTTTATAACCTAGCACATCGTGTCTAATAAAGGGATAATGATTAGGGTTCTTGATAGATCCGCTCAATAGACCATACCTACCGAATGGCAACACTAGAAATTGGGGTATAAATTCTGTTTTCAACCTTCTAAACAGTTTAAAATTGTAGTATATGGATCTTCTCATATTGTAAAGCTCCTCATTGATTAGATCCATGTCGAACTTTCCCTTGTCCTTTGAAATTTGTGGCAACATCCAAGACATGACATGTTCATAGGTTTCGATGGAAGGGTTAATAACCATAACGGTTGAAGCAAATTTAGCCTTACTGCCCCCACTTCCACCTACGGGAACCCCAAGCATCTGTAACAAGGAAGGTCTTGAATTGATAATATCTTGTGCCACATTTTCGGTATTGAGAAATAATGGTGGTGGTAGATCGGGTAAATGGTTATAAATCATTTGATCTTTCTTAATTCTAACCGTCAGTTTATCGGTATACCTAGCTAAATTAATGGGTCTATTCTCTGCTACTTTCACATCATGATAAGCGCTATCTAAGTCATTATCATCGAAAAACCAATATGCCAAGGGGGCAGCGAATTTAATGTAAGATGGTATAAAAAATAATTCATCCATGGTATCCTTTAATTCTGCATCACTATCCAAATAAATAACACGATTGTATTCTGTTTGGTTGAATACAAGCAATTTAGTCAAGCTGTCCTTCCATTCTGATTGATCATTCGGCTTGTAAATGCTATTAACGGGCTTAACTACCACTTGATCAGGATCTAAATTTCTAATACGTTGTAACAACATATTGGCGGGTTGACTAAATTTATTATCGGAGTTTAGAAGTTGATTGGAAACAATCAAGTGCAGTTTTGCCTTTGTACCATACCTTTTCAAATTTTTGAACATGATAAAGGTACTGCACAAATAGTTGATATCCGTAGCATAGTTCACATAAGCTAGTTTGGACCAATCAATATCGTCTCGTTGCTTAATGGCATTCTCCATCTTTTGGGTATAGAGGGCATCAATAGTTTCTTCTGGAATCTGCTTAATTGATAAAGGATTGTAAATTTCATGTAACCCATCTTTTCTCTGTTCGAAGAACGCTTTATAAAACTTAATCTCTTTATTCAATTGTGATTCAACGACTGCATTGCAAGTGAAAATTACAAGCAGTACCAATAACAGAATGAAAATAAGGTATCTGAGCTTGCGTCTAGTGACAAGCCTCATTAGATCCAGTAACTGAAAACCAATAGATCCTTTTTTCAAAGCAATTGTATTCTCTTTCTTTCAGAAGTTAGTTTTAGAAGTTCTACGCTTTTCAAGACACGAGAACTTGGTCAATCAACCCTACATACAATAACTCATACTGAACGGACGTTCAATGAATCACGCGAATGGAAGGATTCTCAACCCTCATTTAACCATATATACAACGTTAAATATCATCCTGTAATTACCTTCTAAATGGAATTTCTCCACGGCACAGAGGACAGGTATTGTTACCTGAAGATCTGAACCATTTGTAAAGACAGGAACCGTGGAACTTGTTACTGCAAGTAGGACAGGTCTTTGTGGGTAATTTTCTGTCCACAGCGTGTAAAATTGAGTAACAAATGGCACATTCCTCGAAACCAGAGAATTGCAAGTTTACATTTTTCGTAAAAAGCTCCAAAGAATCCGCTACTGAACCGTTCATACCGGTGATCACACGCTGAGTGGACATGATCCATTGCTTCCATTTCTGCTCGCTGATACCGATACGAGAAACACCGATGACTTGAACATTGGTCAAAGGATAATTGGAAGGCAGCCTGAATGATAATTCCAATTTCTGTTCATCGATTAAATAGCTGGCTTTGACTTCTTTAGTAACTTTATTAATTCTAATGGTTAAAGAATCGTCTTTGGCTGTGAGATGCTCAATTTTAGATTCAACATCTTCTAATTCATGCTTGATAGAAATTGGTGATATGAACTGTGACACGAATTTTTCAATTTTCAATTGAAGAGACTTATCCTTAATATTCAACCACCAACTACTTGCCAAGGAGCCAATGTTGTTGAAAAGGTCATACATGAAATGACCCAGCAGCTGTTTACATTCCACGAAGATGTCATGTCTGTAAGGTGAATATCCATTTTCAGTTATATCATAGTTTAAAATGACTTGAGGTCCTGCATCTGCCCAAAACTTGGTATCCTGTAAATCAATTTGATCTGCTAAAAAGTCTAAGACTTTGGTTAAAAGATCTTGTTTCCTTAACTGATCAATGTACAACTGACGAAGGTTGTAGGAAACCCCGTGAAAATAGGATAGGGTTATGCCCCAATACCATAAATATTTCATAAATCCATACTGGTTCTCATACTCCAGATACTCTTGTGGAATATCAGCCACCAATTTGGCCAAAAGGTTTTGTGGAATTTCAAAGGATTCCTGATATGCAGTGTTCTCTTCATTTTCGTCGTTGGCCGACTTATCTTGTTGCTGTTTGCTGAATTCATATTCAATGACAGCATCTTGTTGCTTTTCAGAGATCAATCTACCCAAAACATGTACTTGTAAACGTAAACGGTTAATAAATTCGTCCTGAGCAGTGTTCACAAAGCTCTCAAAGAACTGATCAAAATATGGTAGTAAGCTTTTCGCAGGAAGTGTACAAAGTGCTTTATCCAAGGTACGGTAAAATACAGAGGAAACCTGGTTATTCATTTCGGCAGCAAAATTGAAAAAACCTAATTCTATCAAACTGCTGTGAATTTCTCCGCCATTCTCAGAAGCCCAGAATGATTTATCAAACCTAGTTAGTTGCAAATACAGATTGACAGAGTACAATCTTAGCTCTAACAAATGGGGAGTTTCTTCCAACTGACACATGGACAACGAATCTAATAGCAGCCTCGAGGAAAGTTCGAAAATCACCACTGCTTGATCTTTAACGGCCGGAAACTTTAGCAACATTGACAAGAATTTCAGGAGAGACAATCTTGTAACGCTGAAACCGCCTTCATATGCAAGGTCGCTATCCAACCATTTACTCATCGAATTTAAAACCATATTTAGTCTTTGCGGTGCAACAGGTATTACTTCTTCGGTGGTTTCAACTCCAAAATCTAGCAGGTTGCTTAAAAGGATGATAGATTTATGGGTCTTCTTAATCACCTCTGTAGGACTGGCCCCAATGCACTCAGAAGCCAAAATCGTTCTCAATCTCGATAACGGTTCAGAATTTCCAAACTTTTGGAGACAGGATAGAATCACGGATGCCAAAAAGTATAAATGTGGATTAGTATCCTTACCCCTAACAACAGATGCAACAAGTGATTCAATGGAAGGAACGCACTCATTAAACGAATTTTGAGAAGCAAGTTCCACCTCATTTAACAACACCTTATGCAAAATGCGGTACTTGTAGAGAAGCACTGAGGTGAAAGAAGAACCACTTTTCAGTGTTGAGATTACATCAGTTTTTTCATCTGGTGTCCATTCAATTAATTGACCAATGAGTTTCGCAAATTCGAACTTATATTCAACCTTGAAGAACGTATTCTTGAATTCATAGAAATAATCATTAGGGTTTGGTGAAACGCAATTAAAATCCCCACCCAGTTCTGAAACCATTGTAAAGAACACAACGTCGTCATCACTAGCAGGTTCTGGTAATTCTGCCAAGAGAGAATCAAGGAAAAAACAATAATTAATGAACTTCTCTAACTCGACCAGATCAATTCGTCCATTGGACAAATCCAATAGATGCATATTTAACTGTAATCCATTCACCAAAGCAAACCTATAGTCAACGAATGGCATTTTGTGACCAAAAAGTTCAAATTTGTTCCTAGGTAACAAAGTGCTTATAACGGAAGGGTTTGTTTCTAGTAATTTCAATGAATAGCCCAGACACTCTTTGAAAGAATTATAAGGTAGTCTTTGACTTGCATACTTCAATAAAGCATTGGAAATTGTCTGTGCGACCTTATTGTTTTCCTTGGCATTAAGCAACGCAATACCAAACAATTTATGGGAAGTTTCGTTCGGAAGGGCAAATAAAGAACAGGAGAAAATATCTGTACATTCAAACAGTACCTTCTTTGATTCTGGATCCAAATATGGGACGTAGCTACAAAAGTCATTCAACCGTTTGTCCTCTTTCGCAAATGCATAAAATGAGATAATTGTATCTTTAGTAATCAAACGACTCTTGAAAAAGTCTCCATTATCGTCATATTCATAAGATTTAATGTATTCTTGGACAAAATTCTTGATGAAATCTGTGCCGGAAATTCTTTGGAAGGCTTCACCGCCTATCTTAGATAAAACTGTCGCAATTTCTTTCCTAGGAATGTCAGCATTAGAAGATGCTAACAAAAAGTCTTCAACCAAAGAGACAGACCTCTCAGATCCTTCAAAAAAGACGGAATTAGAAAAATCCACAACGATAGCGGAAAGTAAATCATAGGATTTTTCATCGATCCAGGTAGGTAATTCATAAATAAACTTGGAAATTTCGTCAGAGATATTTTCCGTTCTGGTGTTGATGAAGAATCTGTAAACTTTTAATTCATCCCTACGCTGTTCAATAAAGTTTTCCGATTCATTAGACAAAGATTGGAACGAAAACCGGAGGAGGTCACGAAGGGCAGACTCATTATTTTGGGTGACTGACAGTAAGGATAAGAGATTCTCTAAGTAATGCGGTTGGCCTTTTTGTTCCTGTGGATTGGTTATTATTTCCTTTATCTTACTAACCAAGGAGTCGGCGGATAATATATTAGATAAGGCTTTTTTCAAATCTGGTAGCCTTGATAGGGATTTGCCATTATTTAAAGTACTCAGTACATCTGAATGTACCAAATCTTGATCAAGTTGTCCTTTTTGGATGAATTTTTGGTAATAAGTCCAACATTCAGCTAGACATTCGCCACCAAATCTCCCCAAGACCAATTTCCCATTCAATGATTCGACATTTTTCCTCCAGATAGGGAACCAATCTTTTTGATAGTCTAATAATTCATGGGAAGAAGAATTCTCATAAAATTCAAAGATAGCCCTGTAGTATCCGGGTGATGTTGCTGTAGAGGTTACAGACAAAAAAGAGCGTAAGCTCTCCACTGAATTTTTTTCATAAGACCATACTCTACCAGCTTTATAACTATCGAGATCAGCTATAACTCTTACTATGGAAGGCACGGTGTGAGAAACTTTTAAGACATTTTTCGTATTGATGTGCCCTAAAGATTTGAAAAGGGACTTGGATGCCATCTTGAAAGTCTCCTTATGAGCTGCCATATAGCCAACAGAATAAAGCGTGTGTAATAATTGCAAAACAGCTTCATAAGTTCTCAAATTATGTGTATCCCTAAGATTTAACAATTCCCACAGACTTTCTTCTTTCAAAACCACCCTATAGGTACCTTTATGTTCGTCCATAGAGTCACTGTTCAGACTAACCAACTGATTCAATAGACATACTGCGCTCGTCATTACTCTGTGATATCTCAACTGCGAATTGTCTTTACTAACAAATCTCTCATCAGATAGTGTACCTTCATTCTCAATCACAATAACTTCTTTAACCAATTGTAAAGCACATTCATGAAACACAGTCCAAAGAGTACGAAGCTTTTGTAGATCATCGTTAAACGATTGAGAAAGATAGCTTTTACTACTTTTACTAACAGACGCATCTGTATCACAGGTTCCTATCAACAATAATGGTATTAGATCCTTTAGGAATTTTGAGATCCTTTTATTCAACAGTTTGATCAGACTAGAAGTGATTTGGTGCGATTGCAACCTGATAGTTTTAGATTCGCTCATAAGCAGTTTAGCGTATACTTGTGACCAACATAGTGAAAAAATATCGCTATCAAAGAGGTACTCATTGCTCTTGAAATCTTTAACCAATTTCAATAAATCTGTACATGCCCTTTCCTTGGTGGTTTCATCTCTTTTCAAAAGTGATTTGAAGATCAATTTCAATTCATTAGATTCTAAGGCATTCAAAAGTGATGGTTCCGGGATACCGTCAAAATAGTTGAGTGAAATCTT